>BCLX01000005.1:577025-638725 GCA_001602355.1 Yarrowia sp. JCM 30695
TCTCATACAATCAATTGACTAAATACTTAAGTAGGTACCGTTCTGAATAATCGAATGTATGTAACGTGGTTACTTGAAGACTTGTTAACGTGAAAAGTTTTTTTTTTTTTTTTTTTWTTCTTAAGATGCATTATAGCTATATACCTAGAGCCGGTTATTGGCGTTCAATGAATCTTACACTGCATAATCGTTTTCGGGGCTCGGGTCAGTGGGTCAATGGTGAAATTTTTTTTAATTCTAAGGGCATACATTTAAGCTACTTAAGGGCCTCTAACAATATACACCCTACACATCAAGCCGAGGATTACATTTCCTCATATTTATAGCTAATATGATAAGTTGAATAAAAAAACGGTCCCTTGGCCCAGTTGGTTAAGGCGTCGTGCTAATAAGAAGTTAGCCTCTTTGCAACGCGAAGATCAGCAGTTCGATCCTGCTAGGGACCATTTCTTTTTGCCCCCGGGAATATGTATTCTCTACAGTATTTCTGCTTCTCCAGGTTTTTTTTTAGGTTGAAAATTCCATCTTGGTAAACCTTGATAACAACGGGTGTTAAGGTTTCGACCTGTTAAGGGAAGGTCAAGATGGCTTACTAGTAATTGAGAGATATGAAGAACGTACTAGATAGTTATATGAGAAGAATGTCTTTTTATCTAAATATGCAGCTGGCACGATTTCTTAGACTTTTGGGGCTGAAAGGGGTACCATGACCCCACCTGTATAAGCGCGGAGTGGTGAGGCAAACAGAGTTCTCATGTGGAGGAGAGTTTGACTACATACGATACTGACACGACATTTACGTGAATGGAGAGATCCGATTGCTGATTTGATCCCTTCATCATGTCCAACAAATCTGAAGCCGTCGACAGTTTCGAAGCCGAACTTAAACGAAAGTACTCGGAGGCTATCCTATCGAAGGGTATTGAAAAAGACAGTCCTGAGTATAAGCGCTTCATGACCGTCCTGTTTCCGACTTATCTCCAGTACGAACGTGAGAAACGCCTGTCCGAAAGCAAGTCTGAAACTTCATCTGACAAGCCTGCAACTTCCTCCAGCAAGCATACCGGTACTGCCACTGCGACCACAAAACCGGCCACTTCAAAGCCAAATGCCTGTGATGGATCTAAATGTCGATTCATCTCGACTCTTGACCTCACCGAAATGAAAGTTCGGGAGCCCCTAGTGGTTACTAAGCCTAGCACCCGCAAGTGGCAGCGCATTAGAGTCATTTTTGAGGACTATTACAACGAGTTTGTCCAGGTGTACTTGGATGACATGGTCGTCTACTCCGACACCTGGAACGAACACTTGGTTCATCTCGAGAAGGTTTTCGCCCGAATGAGTGAAACTGGTCTCATGATCCAAAAGGGCCATATGCGCATAGCTCGTGAGGATGATGAACCCATCCGCGCCTTCATCATTGCCGCTCGTGGCAATGATTCGGTTGAGGGTTAGTCAGGGTTAGTTAGTGATTCTGTACCTGAAGGTCACCTCCAAGGATTTCTGCACCTCGATCCTTCTTATCTCTCCATCCTTTTATATGCGGTATGTCTCTAAAGCCCTACAGGTGAGCTTGACGACTACATCGTACTCGTCCTCCCCATTGCCATGTTTACTCGTTCTTCCTTCACTGTACCGGTAGGTAAGTGTGCAACGCTCTTTGTACCAGCTTACTCGTCCCTTTTTGTTGAACTACTTCAGAATGTTGTCGACAGCCTTGTTCATAACGTTCTAGATTCACCAGTCTCGGCCCAAACGCATTTTCTCGACCAAAGTCTAGAAATATAGTCATTGGAGGTTGTGGTTAGCAAGAGGTACCAAGGGGTGCTTTCTCTCTTACCCATATAATGTCAATCATGTATCTAACCTCTACCTGTACTTCAGTATACGCTCATGCACTGTAACAATCCCAAGTGCAGATTTAGACGTGAGCTATAAGGGACATTGCGCAAGGGTTTTATTAGTTTTAAACACACATTCTAACTCTCTGAATCCAGATCATCCCTTATGAACTGCCATCTTCCCAATATTTCCACTTTTTTCGCGGAAAAAATGTCCTTTTTTCTCCCTTTCTAGACCCAACAGTCGCGGATCTCACCAATCCGATATAGTGTAGGGGCTATCACATCACGCTCTCATGTTTGAGAACCGTGGAGACCGGGGTTCGATTCCCCGTATCGGAGTGTCACGTGACAAGCGTCGTGGTTATTTTTGCAATCATATATTAGACAGATTAGTAATCCTTCATTTTTGATCTGTTATTCAGACAAGGAGTTTAAGCTTCAATGAAATAGATCGAATTTTTGGGGCTAAACCCAAGACATTCACTGGAAGTGGTAATACTGAGAAAAAAAAGTACGAGGCCATGAATGTGTCGTTTAACGACTTTTCTGGCAAAAAAATCTCCCGGGGGCGAGTCGAACGCCCGATCTCAAGATTACAATTGTACCATTACAGTCTCGCGCCTTAAACCAGCTTGGCCACCGGGAGCGGAAGTTAAAATCAAACCTTATTGGAACTTTTTGACCTCGAAAATGGCGAAAAATTCCGGCGACGATTTTGGCGTTTTGAGAAGGGATATTGAATATCTGAAGACCTCACTGAGTTCTTTATCTTTTAATCTATATACTTTCCGATTCTGGTGTCTTCATCTTCTCTTACGGATGAGTTGTGAGCTCTACTATTTCTGCTGGTCAATAAATAAAAATTAAATTAAATTAATGGTCATAGAACTCGCTACGACGCTCCTCGTAGGGTCTGGCGTAGTAACTATAGTCTGAATAATGAGGGGAAGGCATCGAAATAACTTCTGGACTCTTTGGAGAGAAGGAACGGTGAGAAGAGCCCGACTCGACTGTTTCCAGAAGAACAGGAAGAGTGGGAGTAGCTGGAGTGGTGGCTACTGGAGGAGGCGAAACAACTGTGGGTCGTGCAGCAGCAGCTAGAGTGGGTGGGTTTCCAGGGATCGTTTCATTGGCAGGTTCCTTGATGGGTTCCTTGACAGTCATGATGACTCCTTCGATACCTCCGTTGGCGATCTGTTTTCCGTTGGCGTACGTTCTAGGAGAAGCGTAAGATGGAACGATACTCTGGGGACTCTTGCTATGAAGCGTCACGTAGGTCTTGTCTGGCATCATTGGGGTCTTTGGCATTTCAATCTCTTCTTCTGAAGGCACAGGCACGATTTCCACCACCGCGAGTTTCTCCTTTTCGTCGAATTCAAACGATCTGGCTTCACTGTTGAGGTCTCCGTACGTGTTAGTGTCGTCTGGAGGAGTCCACTCTTTGGTAGGAAGAGGCGGAGGCACGTTGACAAACACAAAGTCTCGTCTGTCTCCTCTTGTTTCAACATCCACGTCTTTCACCCACTCTCCAGTGTCTCTGTTGACCACAATACCTCCTCTTCCTTTCTTGGGCCAGTCGGGAATGTAGAATCTGAGGTCGACTCTGAATAACAAGAAAAGGATGTTGCAGATCGCCTCAAACGCTCCAAAACCAATGTAGAAGGCAGCCTGGCTGTAGATGAACTTGGCGTTGGGTTCCCATCTGTCTCCAATAATGATGGTGGCGCATCGCATCGCAGCTGTTCCAGCCAGAATGAGCGACGTGAAAATAACCAACAGAGCCGAGGTGTGCAAGTCCTTGCCGTTGATGGTTCGGGCAGCCAGCTGTCCGGAATCGAGTTTCATGGCGGGATCTTGCTTGTACTGAATCACCTGCGAGTGTTTAGGAGGGAAGTAGAACAGACCGTAGGACTCAATGTTAGTAGCAGAGAGTCTCAGACGACTCTTGTGGTGGAGAGGAATGGCTCCTCGAGGCACAATGTAGGCGGCAATGATGATGAAAACTCCACCTGCTGAAAACAAGACAATCAGGATACTGGATGCCCACATTCCTCCTGTCGCCTGTCTCCAGTGTGCGTAGTCAAGGAAGTACGAGAAGATGGAGATCTGGGTCGTGATAGCCATCATCAGAACTCCACAGAAAGTCAGGTAGACGAGAATCATCATCCAGGCAAACCAGGTGGCGTCTCCTGTTTCCGGATGTCTGTATGTCAGGATCCTATGGGCCAGAATGAAGTTCATAAAGTTGATACAGACAATAGAAGCAATGATGAACACCGTAGAACCGATACCCAGTCTCAGATACAGAATGTCTTGAGCCCAGCCCAAACGCATTCCAAATCCCAGACAGTTGAACAGACACTGCCAGCCCAGACCGAACATCAGGTAGAAGTTGTGTTTTCGCATGTACCCGCGTGCAAACACATAGAAGTTGGCAAACGCAAGTATAGAATTGAGAATGAGAAAGAGGGCACAGGGAACGGTGTCAATGTGTTTGCGGGGAAAGTTGCCGAAAATGTTGAACTGCGTCGTCATCACAATCTCCAGCACGTACATGGGCACACTGTCTCCGACCGTCTTGTGTGCCATTCCCACAATCTTGAGAATGCCTGTTCCTGTCATGGCATGAGGGGGGATGGGAAACAGAGACAGAAGACGATCCGAGTACTCTAGAGGAAAGGTATCTTGTCCGTTGAGCACTTGCAGAAGAGCTGGACCGTACGGCGACTCGAGAATGGTTGAAAAGACTCCAAAGGGAACCAGGTTCACCAAAGGAGCGAGGTTTCCGTTACCCTCAAACAGTCTCGGCAGAATGGACAGGAACTGGTCCATTGGAGAGAGCTCCGATACGGGTATGACGTTCATTTTGGCTGAGTCAGCGGTTTTTTGCGCCTCTCCAGCCCCGACGACTCGCTCATTTTATATCCCTGACACGACTTTTCAGTGACGTCGACAAGTCTGCTTCAACAATGCGCTTTATCGTATACGGCTGAGGAGCTTATTTTGAGGGTGACAGAGTGACGTAAAAGGATGGGGGAAAGAGATAGGGGGAAAGTCAGTTTTCAGAAAAGGTGGAAGGGGTTGTCTCAAGTGATTTGTGTACTTTTTCCTATGAAAATCGCCGCCGAAACGCCCAAATCAGAGCATTTCTCTCCCTCGTCTTCGCTTAAAATTGGGTCTAAACTCTACATCGACACCCACACGAAAAGACGAGAGAAAGAAAACAGAAGTCAGTCTAAAACACAGAGGGGCCCCTGTCACTTGGTGTTGAGGTTTTGAGTGAAGGTAGGAAATGGTTATCTGAAGATGAAAGTAAGAACAATATAGATTTTTTACGATTTTTCTCTGATAAAAAAATCCCCAAGCCGCCGTTTCCATTATTCCCCACTCTCGGCCGAGATCACAAAGCACTATTGTCTATAGCTATGATAGATGGTCTGCTTATTGCTGTCTAGGCCGGTTGTGGGGAAAAGCGGGGCCTACTAGCCAGCTAGCACTTGCTAGATTGACACTGTCAGGATGGGTGATGAGTGAGCGAGGGGGTGTGTGGTTTGCGGTGGTTGATCAAGTGTTATCTGGTGATCTGCTTCATGGTTTTATATCTTCTCGTTATCTTCTTGCTTGATCTGCACTCACTGTATGTATTTTTGCACTATAAGCACTGGAGACGCATGTTATCGTGTGCTAAACCCCTGGCACCGTGAGGCTGTCACCAAAACATGCTAACGAGAATATTAGTGAGTTACCGTTGCGCTGTGGGGTGAGAAAGGGAAAAGAATTATCTTTTTCTCGACAACTGATTTAGAACATTAGAATACCGTTTTTGACCTCATTGAGTGGAGACACGAAAAAGAGATTTGGTGATGCTGTCCGAAGTGATGTAAAGTGGGTATATGAACAGTGTAATTCTCATGAGAACGAGTACAAACAATTCTCTGTTTTAGTGGGCTCATTATTTGCACTTTACTGACAACCAGTAGCTTCTCTCAGTAAAAGACCTTCCACCTCTTAACCACGCACGTCAAAGCAGGTACGATAGATTTTACGTCTTGATGGCGGATTCGAAACCAATATACTGCCTCAGCTACCCTCCGACCTCCTCCGCTCTTCGTCATCAGTAATTCACCCCACATTTATCCAAGACAAGGCCTTCATTGTCAAGTCATAGATTGATGTCTTACCCCACAATCTGAACATAGACAGAACATACTGGGGTGTGAGTACAAGCATTTCAGTAGAAGTAGCCCTGTCTATGTTTGGGCTCATTTTTTCAATCAACTGACGCTACTTCAACCCATGTGCTACCTTGTTTGTCACTTGATTCATCTTGGACACACACCACCCTTCCCCAACTGAAACTACCCCACACAACAGACTGAGTTTGTGTGGAGAAGACTACGGATACTTGTAGCACTTTCTAATCTCGACGTTGAGAGATAGTCGATTTTTCCGCGGGAATCTACGGAAGAAAAAGTAACGGAATTGTAGATCATCTGGTGCTCTACTGGTTGTTATTCATGTCTCGTATCTGACGCGTATTGATACTTGTAGGTTGATAGAACTGTAGATCATCATATCAAGCTGCAAAAGGAGATGTCTGTTTGTAAAATTGAGAAAAATTCGGAAAAATTCAAGGAAACCTGAATAGAGCTCTGTTATTGCTCTGGTTTCATCCCCGTCACGTGCAATTCTCTTCTTCACCTTCTTTTCTCCACCTCCACATTCTGTGAATGTCCAGTCATGTTCGATATACACCACTTGGTTTAGATGCACAACAGGATTCTCATTCTGAGAAAAAAGTATCAGAAATGGGCCGAATGAGCTCTCAGACTATACAGACAGCATTTCTAAGCACTCCAATACATCAATATATCCCCAAGATCAAATAACCACCCTGTTTAGACATCCTCATTACTTCCAACAAAACTCTCAACTAATTTAAAGTTACTCAACTCTTCAACTACAGCCCCATCTCTGCATGGAAATTTTACCCGCACACAGCTTAATGACTCAGAGCAAAAAAAAGGTTACAGGCCTCGATTACATAAGCACACGAACCACACTAACGACGCAGGTCCGGTTTCGCCCCGAGGAACAAACCGGGAGGTCACGTGACCTACCGAAAGCCGAGGTGTGGAGAAGAAACGCGGTCAACGAAACGCAGGAAAATGGACCAAAACCTGAGAGATGTAAGGGAGGGGGATGGAAAGAGGAGGAATTCAAGATGTGAGTTGGTGAGGTTGAAAAATAAGATGGTCAAAACAGAACAGCAAACAAGGTGAGCCGAAGTTTCAGTAGCTGATAAAAGTATGATCCAGGCAGGTTATAGTGGATCGAGTGGTATAATTAGAGAGCTTGAATTCTGGAGGTTCCAACACAGCTTTTATATTTCAATTTGGACCAAAAATGAAACAAATAAACCGGTATTACTACTCTCCAAGCCAAACTGCTCGGCTATTCGATAAAAGACTTAATAGGGGAGATCTATAGCTGAAAATCTCCCAGTTCAGTCAATTGCCCGAACGCTTTCGTCTGGCTCACCTCCCACCACCTCTTGAGTCACATTTGGCTCATCATCGACTTCGGCTATGGACTGCACAGTGATGTCAGAGTGTAGTTCTCGGCGGATAGTCATGTGATCGAGAGAAGAACAAGGACACGCAATGTCGTATCTGGTAAGAGCACAAAAACCGCTACACCTCCTTATAGGGTCACGTGCCCCCCTAATTTGTAGCAACTGACCTCGAGACCGTTGGCTCGTTTAAGCTTTTCAAAAGTGGCAATAGTTGCCGGAGCCGAGCTTTCTCCGAGTAGATGGGGGAAGAAGAGGAGACGGTTGATTTGGGTGATTTGACACAGAAAAACGAGCGGAAAAGAAAGGGGTATATTGAGCCACGTAACCAGAGTTGATCAATAAAAGAAAATCTGGAAAAATCCATCTCTAACACACACTTTTCGACCCCCCTCCACGACCGAGTTCAACCCGTCTCCACACAACTCTATTCTCTCTCCCAGTTGGCATATACATTACTTGTAGCCTATTGCACCCTTCTTCCACACTACTCTCACTCCACAACTCCACACAATGTCCAACAAGCTGCGTATCTTTGTGCCCGTCAAGCGAGTGATTGATTTCGCCGTCAAGCCTCGAGTCAACAAGGCCGGCACTGGTGTCGAGACCACCGGCGTCAAGTTCTCCATCAACCCCTTCTGCGACATTGCCGTCGAGGAGGCTCTGCTGCTCAAGGAGGGCAACAAGGATCTGGTCGAGAACATCCACGTGGCCTCCGTCGGCCCCTCCAAGGCCCAGGACATTCTGCGACAGGCTCTTGCCAAGGGCGCTGACGACTCCACTCTGGTTGAGCTGGGTCCCAAGGACGCCGAGCTGGAGCCTCTGGGAGTCGCCAAGGTGCTCAAGAAGCTGATTGAGGAGCAGAAGTCCAACCTGGTCATCCTCGGCAAGCAGGCTATTGACGGCGACAACGGCCAGACCGGCCAGATTCTCGCTGGTCTGCTCAAGTGGCCCCAGGCTACCCAGGCCTCCAAGGTGTCCGTCAACGGTGACAAGGTCGAGGTGACCCGAGAGGTCGACGGCGGAGTCGAGACCGTGGCTGCCAAGCTGCCCATGATCATCACCACCGATCTGCGACTCAACGAGCCCCGATACGTGACCCTGCCCAATATCATGAAGGCCAAGAAGAAGCCTCTCAAGGTGGTCAAGATCAAGGACTTTGACGGCGTGGCTAACCGACTCGAGACCCTCAAGGTCGCCGAGCCCGCCAAGCGACAGGCCGGTGTCAAGGTCGAGAACGTCGACGAGCTCGTCGGCAAGCTCAAGGAGACCGGAACTCTCTAAGAGGATACAATGTAAATGAATGTATGATTGATGATTGAACGGATGGAACGAAATGGCGAAGCCATTTTGTGAGTGTGGGCGTCGAGGATGAGCTACTAGTGCTTCTGAGGAATGAATGTATGCTTCCTTAGCACTCAATGACCTCCCTTGATAATGTAGAAGAGTTGATCTGGAGATAAGGAGATGAGAATCGGATGTTCAATTGGTCTAGGGAGCTTTAAAAGCTCACCCCTTACTCTCTATTGATCCGTATCTGATCTAAAGAGTGTTGAGTCTTTATCTGATCTGATAGCAAGGATAGATCTATGAAGTGTAGTGAAGGGTTTGATCTGAGGAGATGTGAGGAGTAGATGATCAATTGGTTCATCTTTAGTGTTCGCTATGAGTCCTTGAATTCGTTCTGTATTTCTCTCATTACTTCACTCTGATAGCATTCCATGACCCTGCGTTATTAGCTCATCTTTAAGATCGCGATAAGCCACCTTATAGGTAGAAGGGGGAAAGATACAGAACTGGCTTAATTAGAAATAATGAAGAGACAGGAGCTGTATGGTAGGCTCTTTATACCCTCAAGATGGTATTTTCAAAAATTCAGCTAGATCTGTGATCCCTTGCTACTTTTGTAGAGCATCTCTAATCTCGTATTAGTCATTGAAGGCAGTAGAAGTGAGTGTCCACGAGTCGAGCTGGAGTTGAGAAAATGAGATGTAACTCATAATAAGAGCCCCGTAGCTGATAATAGAGTCTCTGCCCAAATTTCAGCCAAATCTGTCAACCACAGCTCGAGTTGGACGCCTTCATTCTTGCTTACCACTCCCAACTAAACCCTCTGAAAACTCAACTAAAGTAGGCATCAAGACATGTCCCCAACTCCATCAATAACAGAGATCAAAGTCTGCAAGTCACAATTCAAGGTCAATGTTGCACAATAACGACAGCCCCCAATTTTCAACCCGAAACGGCCCCCACAACACCATATCTTCACCCTCTTCCCTCCACCTTACTCACCACCTACTTAACCAAGCCACATTAGGTTCCTGACGTCATGTTCCGTGACCAGTCGAAATATAAGCGAGTACGAATAAACGACAGATAAATCGGTTGCCCTTAAAACCCACTCACAACTTTTACTCAGCTCTCAACACTTCTCATCTCCTCCACATACTCTATACGGCTTGCCCACGTGCTAACCCTAGCCCTAGTACCCCAGATTTCAGATATCTTCCAGATAGACGTCAACACCAGACCTTGTCTACAGTACCTACCATGACTGACACCGAAAGCCTGGTGGTCTCTTCGGACCCTAAGCACCCCGCTAACCTCATTGTCGAGCTATGTAAGCTCTTCTACGACAACAACTGGGTCACTGGAACCGGAGGAGGAATTTCCATCCGAGAGGGAAACACCGTGTGGTTGGCACCTTCTGGTGTGCAGAAGGAGCGAATGGAGCCCACAGACATGTTTGTGATGGATCTCAAGAGCCGAGACTACCTGCGTCGGTCTCCCACGTTCAAGCCCTCCGCTTGCACTCCTCTGTTTCTCTCTGCATACACTCTTCGAGACGCTGGAGCGTGTATCCACACCCATTCGCAGGCTGCCGTCATGTGCACGCTGCTCTACGACAAGGTGTTCAAGATTGGCAACATTGAGCAGGTCAAGGCCATTCCCAAGGTGGTTGAGTCTGGTTACCTGTCTTTCTTCGACACTCTGGAGATCCCCATTATCGAGAACACTGCTCATGAGGAAGATCTGACTGACACTCTTCAGGCTGCCATCAAGGAATACCCTACGTGCACTGCTGTTCTTGTCAGACGACACGGTATCTACGTGTGGGGCGAAACCGTGTGGAAGGCCAAGGTGTACAACGAGGCCATTGACTATCTGCTGGAGCTGGCCGTGAAGATGATCCAGATGGGCATTGATCCCGAGGGAGGCATTGGCAGCGAGAAGGAGGGCAAGTTTTTCCGGGGACTTCAGAAGTAGACTACAAGTACGTAATACATGATAGAGGATACAATGGGGAGCTACGTAAACCACTACAGACACGTACAAACGCTACAATTGCAACTGTTCAATATATACTTGCCTTACAGTAGTCTTCTGCTAGCTCAGAGCTTAGCTGCAGTCAGGTACTTGGCGGCATGGTTAATGTGGTCTTCGGCAAAGGTCGAAATGAAGTAGTACGAGTGGTCGTAGCCGTCCTGGAGTCGCAGATCGACCTTGCCGGCAAACTCGGAACCCTCACTGGCCTTGACCAGGTTCTCGGGCAGCAATTGGCCCGCGGTGTAAAAGTTGTCTGCGGTTCCACAGTCAATCAGAATGCTGGGGGTGGGGCCCTTGTACTTCTTGATGAGCTCCGAGGCGTCGTAGTCGTCCCACTCAGACTTGTCGTTCAGGTAGCCGGAGAAGGCCTTGTCTCCCCAGGGGCAGTTCTTAGGGTTGGAGATGGGCGAGAAGGCAGACACAGACTTGTACATGCCGGGGTTCTTGAGGAACAGAGTCAGGGCTCCATGTCCACCCATAGAGTGACCGGTGATACCGACATTGTCCTTGTCAAACTGGGGGAACTGCTTCCACAGCAGCTCGGGCAGCTCCTCGGTGATGTAGGCGTACATGTTGTACTTGCCCTTGTAGGGCTCCTTGGTGGCATTGAGGTAGAAGCCTGCGCCGGATCCAAAGTCCCACGAGTCGTCCTCGCCAGGAATGTTGTGGCCTCGAGGAGAGGTGTCGGGGTAGACAATGGCAATGCCGTGCTTGGCCGCAAAGGGGTGCAGGAAGCCCTTTTCAGCGCAATTGTTGCCGGTACAGGTGAGGCCCGACAGGAAGAAGAGCACGGGCACCTTGGCAGGAGCGTTGGGGGGCACAAAGACGTTGAGGTCCATTTTGCAGGCATTGACCTTGGACTCGTGGCTGAGCTTGAGCAGCTCGCCGCCAAAGGTCTTGATGGTGGCGTTGGTGTTCATGGCGGATGTGTGGGAGTGGAGGTGACGGAATCCAAGTCGGTATTGATAAGGATAAGGATTTAGTATTTGTACTTGTCCCAACTTGCTCCGAAACCTTCCCCACATTGCCCTGGATTTGGTGTGGAAGAGAGGAAGAAAGAGGTGGAGGTTAGTGGGTTATATGGGGCTATTGTGTTACATTTGTGTCTTTACTGGGGTGTGAGTGCGATTGAGAGTTATTGTTGACATTGCTGTGTTGGTGCCTGACTTTGTAAGGTCTAATGTTAGGCTATAACTAGAGAGAAGTGTAGTTGGAGTGGAAATTTGATATGAAAAGGTGAGCTTCTAGACAATTGCGCATCACCAAAGACAAACACCTGCGATAACTGGGGATCTATCCGAAAAGTCGATTTCAACCACCTTCAAATCTCACATCACCTTTAACGTTGAGGCCAACTCTCTTTCTTTGTCAGAGTGGGGGCCAAATTGGTACCTAGACAAGTCATATGTGAGCATGCAAATGTTCAATCGATGAGTGGGGGCCAATTAACAACTAAGAGTCGAATCGATGGTATCAAGCCATACAAAGATTGCTTGTCGTATGATCCATTGATGATCGTTATCGCCTTCCTCTCTCTTAAAGTTCATGCATGCAGTGCACCAACTTCTTCCATTATCATCAAACAGGATCTGAACAGTAAACCTCACACAACAGCACAATGAGCACGGGAGTAAAAGCCACTTATACCGCTCCTGAACACGAGACCACGGTTTTGGTGCCGTCACAAGCGACCGACCAGGAAGTTGCTACCGACAGAGACGCTCCTACGACCCCTAGTGATTCTGCTCTCGGTCAGATTCGAGCCGATGTCATTCGCGTTCAGTCGGTGATCAACAAGTTTCTGACCGCTCGAATGCAAAACGACGTTCAGGATGAGAAGTTTGAGTCGAGACTGCTAGATGGTGATGATGAGATTGAGGAGGAGGAGTAGGTAACGAACGAAAAACACGGAAAACACACTCACACCAAACACACCAAACACACAAAATACCTCCCACAAAACACACAAAATACGAAGACCACTTTACGTCTTCTATCACCGGTGATCTTTCACCTCATTTATTATAATACATGCATTTTTCAGTACTAAGGTGCCGTTTCTTGCTCCCCCCTAGTCTGACCAAAAAACCAGCTTGAGATACATGAAAAGCGGAATAGTCAGGGTCAAACCGCTCAACACAATCCTGTTTTTGATCGCGGTCATCTCCATTTTCGCCCAGTTGCGTGCAATATCTGTTCTCACAGTGATGCCGTTTGTGTCTTCCAGGTACGAGCCAAACGGACTGTTGCAATGGACAATAGCGACTTTGTTGTCAGGGTAGTCACACGAGTCGAGGTAGTCAGATAGGAGGATGGCAAATCCTAGTTGAGGTTCAGAAGGTGCGTTTTCTGGGATGATATCGTCTTTCTTCATGGTGGTGTTTACAGAACAAACCCGTATAGTCAATATTGGAGATATAGAGAGACGGTCTGTTTTGTAGAGAGTATAGATACAATGAGGAACATATTGTATTTTTTTGAAGAACTAGAAGGTAGTACCGGTAGTAGATAAAATATCCATTTGTAGAAGACACCAGCTTCAAGAGGTGAGTGTAGACATCAGATGTCGATAGACGACTCCAAACTGACACCCTCTTCTAGAGGTTGCAAGACTATAGCTTATTCTCCTTATTTCGTCACCCCGACAATCAAAATAGCTTGCCCTGATCACACTATATAGCACCCTTTCTTTTCCTTATTTCCTCCTATTTGGGCAAGTGCAAGGAGACGCCTCAATGAGTTAACTAGCGACCAGGCCGACTAAATCTACATTCTCTATTCACAATGAGTCCCGCTCTACTCATTTTCGTGTTTTTCGCTCTCGTTTCTGCTGCAGCGCCTCCAGCATGTCTGTTGGCCTGTGTAGCACGAGAAACCAAGAAACAGACCCACTGTTCTTCCCTGAATCAGGTAGGATGTATCTGTCGGACGGTTTCTGTAGAAATCAGAAGCTGTCTACAGGAAATATGTCCTGGAGATGCCCAGAAAGCGATACAGAGGTTCACAGACACTTGCAAGGAGTTTGGAGTGGACGTGGGTGAGGGTCATATTGGTGGTGACCATAGCACTTCTCACAGCTTCAGTCACACTACCGAGTTCAACAGTGACAGCCTAACACCTTTCACTTCTTCAACTACCATGCCTTCTACTGAAGATCAACCTACCATCACTCCTACAGCGGGAGTTCATGTTACTGAAGAAGATGTTCATGGTGAACCAGCTTCACCGAGTGACAATAACCACTCTTCCCCGTCTGTCCACCTCGCCCACGCCTCTTCTACCACCTCGACCACCTTTCTTTCGGCTACCACTGTCACTTCGTATGTCGAAACAACAGAGACTCTTGCAGCTGCTACAGTCACTCCTCTTCCTCGAGTGATTGCTACGACTTCGCCTTTGTCTTCGAATGAAGCCTTCCACCTCTCGGTATCCCCCGTCTATCTCCTGTTTTGTGTCATTATCATTATCTATAAATAATACCAGTTAGTATGATGCTAGTGAGTTGCCTGTAGGTGTGAGCAAGAGCCCAGAAGTAGAGCTTGTTAGTCTTCAGAAGGAGTAAGAAAGAAGTTCAGAGAGAACTGTTAGTCAGAGTATTCAAAAAGAGTCGAAACTCAAGAGTCGAAACATCAAAAGGTCAAAACTCTTCAAAAAGTTCAAGACTCTTCAAAAAGAACACACCTCTTCAAAAAGGCAAACCTCTTCAAAACACATCCAAAACTCTCAAAAGTACTCTCAAACTCTTCTCCACCCCCTCTCTTAGGCAAACTCGAACGACTGAAAGCACAGCGGTCCGTCTACCGGACTCAGACTCAACTCCTGGAACTTGACGGCGCTCTCATGGTAATAAAGCCCGTTGATCTTGCCCTCGACCTGGTTGAAGCAAATATAGTAAAAGCCCGCGTACGAGGCCTGGATAGTCTGCTCCTCGGGCACCAGAAAACACTCCTTCCACCGCATATAAATATGGTCCTGTTTGTCAAAGTCCTCATGCACGTAGTCCGGGTCCATGGCCTGTTTCTGGATGTGTCTCCAGGGTGGGAAACGTCCCCAGTGCGTCAGATCTGTCTTTTCCTTGGCTCCCCACTCGGGACGTCGGGTATAAAAGGAGTATTTGGGGCCGATGATTTCTCCCTCAAAGTACGTGGTGAGGTCCGTGTTGGCTCCATCCAGCCCCTGGATGCGGAAATAGCCACACAGAAAGTAGTTGGCCATGTCGACGTACTTGATTTCCACGTTGACGGCATGTTTCTGGCTCTTGCTGACCTGGGTGCCGACAAACTGCGAGCCTGCTCTTAGATAGGACGACATGACTGTGGGGATGACTCTCTGGGTGAAGAAGGTCGTGTGGTTATTGCTGTCGTAGGTGCACGTGACCGCGGACTCGTCGTCTGTGTCGTCCTCGATGTCCACGGCCGTTTGGGCCACGTTTTCCGCAACTTCGGTGACTCCTCGTCTCTCTCGTTTCGACGACTTGGGGTGTTCCACCGCCCAGTCTCGTTTGTAGTTTGACGGCATAGCAGTAGGTTTGTATTCAAAATGCAAGCGAGTCTTAGCTGTCAGTTGGTTGTTTGTAGGTCGTCGTTTCGTGGTTCTTCGTTCGTCTCGTTTCAGTGGTTAGTTCTTCAGGTATACTTCTTCAGATTGTCGTATCGATAAAGTTGCAGCGTTTGAGTTTGGTCTCGTGGGAGTTGCTGCATGCTACAGTGATTTGAGGATCAGGTCGAGGTAGATTAAAGAGGGGAAGTGGTTATAAGTAGTGATAGTGGTTATGAAATTGTTATTGGAGCCATGTGTTCGATTCTAGCCCTTGACCTTGGTTAATTTCAGCTCATGAACCACGCTGCAAATCCCTCCTACATGCCCCACTCTCTATGACTGATGCACCTTTGTTCTCACGATAACGAGGGGTGAGTGGATACAATGAAGGTAACTGCAAACAGCTCCACACATTCCACAAACAGTGCAAGTACATGCCGCAATTCTGACTAATCAATATTTACTCCTCTTACACTTTGAAAGCAACTTTTTCTCTTCTTCCCCTTCTTCTCAACTGTGGCTTGATCCTCGAAGACATTTTACCTTCAAAATATACACCTTTTTCTCTCTTTTTTCTCTTCTCTCTCTTTTCGGTACTTTATCGACGCTCCTTGGAGCTCCATCTAAGATTCTATCGCAGACGTCAAATGGGGTCTCTAACAACGGTGGCAAAATAGCCAGATGCTAGTCCGGGTTGTCACGTGGGGTCAGAGGGGTATTTAGTGTCAAACGTATTTGACGTTTTGGGAGTCCAAGTGGGGAATCGAACTGAGAGTGATGTAAGCATGTCAACAAAATTAGTTGAGGAAAAAACTGAGTATCAACTAAATCAGTTAGTCTCAAAAATGCATTTATAATGAGAAGATTTCGTTCCAGTTAAACACGAAGCTCCAAAATTTGTCCCCAAACTCGTTTTTGTGTTCAGATATCTGTTTTACCCATGAATATTGTCATTGAATTTAGTGATTACGTAAGCGAGTAGAGGACAACAAGGGCTCTCAAAAATGTCTCAAGCCTTCATATTTTATTATGAAGACCATATAGCTCACTCTAGAGCGCAAGAGATCAACAGCTCGGCTCAATACTACCATATAACCTCTTTTTGGCGACGATAAGGACGATATGAAGTGAAGTCTGCGTATCTAAAGACTTGTGATGGCACCAAAGGCGAAAACTACACGTGATATGCATTTATTACCATTAAGTCCGACTTCCTGAAGTCTTCTTCTTGTTTCCACTTTGTTTCTTACTCCTCTTACCAGGAGGTTGACCTTCAGAGTCATTAGCAGGCCTCTTGTTGATGTAGTTTCCGAGAGTTCCCTCAACGTATGAACGTCCAGGGTCCACGTTGAGAGGAATGTTGTTACGCTTTCGATATGGGCAGGTTTCCCAGGGATGCAGGCACTCCTTCATGTTCTCGCTGTGCGTGTGCTGAGCACAGACTATGCAAATACGACCACCAATGTCTTTCCAGTTGTTGACGATATAGTATCCCCACATTTTATGAAGAATGAGGTGATTGATACCAGACTCGGAAGGAAAGTGGTGCTTATCATGAAGGAATTTGTGGAACTCCCTGAAGAGGTTTACAGCATCTGGATCAAGTTGAAACGCTACCTTTTTCTTAGGCTTGTAGATATCACTGATGCTGTTTCGAGCAACGGAGTAGGTATCATCAGGTCCAGTCTTTGACCTTTTTTCAGACCTTTTCTTCTCCCTCTTGACCCAAACGTTTAGCATGCCAAAAAACTCTCTCGCAGAGTCCAGGTCCTTGCTAGGATTGTGGGTCAGCTTCAAGGCCATATGGTGAACATCCTGGAAGTTGTCGGTGAGTGTGGCATTCAGGAGTGTGAAGTACTCAGTCGGCTCAGAGGCCATGGATCCGTCTTGGACGGTCTTGGCTAGCTTTTCAGCGTAAGCCATGAACTCCTCAGGATTGTCGTCGTCATAATCTATTCGTTCAGCATGGATGATTTCTCGCTTTAGTTGGATGATTCGAGCGGTAGGAATTCGACTAATTGAGTCACCTTCGCTCAACACAGCTGGTATGCCTTCATAAGACTCAATCAAGAGTATTGGATATCTTCCGTAAAGTGGTCAAGTTCTGGATATTGGGACTTCACGATATCTGCATGCTTAGTCAGGCAGAACATCGTAAGGGCCAAATCAGTGGTGATAGTCCAGTAATATTAAATGTCATACCTGTGCTGTACAGTTTTGAACCTGATCAAATGACAAATCTCACTCAAACGAACAGTTTCACACATCAGTAACTCTTGCAGATGCTCATTGGACTGAAAGAAGATATCAGATGAGTCTTAGGATGCTCAAGAAATGAACGAAGGCGTTCAATCGAGGTAATGAATTATAAAGTAGTGAACGATCAGTCACCATGTACTCAAAATTTCGTTTTTCCACGTCTCGTATTTTTTCCGTTTTTCCCCTTTTTTTCTCCCAATTTTTGAAAATTATGGCCAAATTAAGCAAGTCAAGTAAAGGCCTAACTAAGAGTCAGCTGAAGCAGTTAGCCCGTGGCGTTATAACACCGTAAACAGTAAACAGGCTGAAAAACGCCAAACAGTCTACAAGTACAGCAGAATCAAAGCCCAGATCCAAGGTGAACAGATCAGGTCCCCTCATCTAGTTGATTAGTCATCACCCCTTGTACTTCTGACGTTCAAATTTCAGCTTGTTCTAGAAGCTAATTTTAGAAGCATGTCTCGAAGGCGTTTCAGGGGTCAGTAGAAGAATGAGAGACGAGGAAGGAGGATATTACATAGCCAGCCGGTCAAACCAGCTTAAATACGCGCCCGTAGCTGCCCAAAGAGCTCAAATCTCCACTTTAGCACCATCTTCCCCTCCCCTACCTCTTATCACAGCATAAACTCTGGCCAACGCGTGGTTGTTACAGATGAAAAGCACCCAACCTAAATGCGTGACGAAAAGTTTGACCTTGGATATCGACGTGTCCTTAATAACGAGGACGGTAGAAATGGGGGAATATCGAGATATATATAGACAAAACAATAGTCCTCATGACATTCGCAATGTAACCAAACCCATATATCTTTGCAAACCCACATTGTAGACCCTTTTTCACCCCTCGATTGCTCCCAAAGTTCACGTGATGGAGCTCATCTCGTCCACCTTGGAAACTCGTTTCGTTGCACGCCATGCCGTCCTACTTCAAATTCAGCGATTTGGAGCAAAACAACAAACGGGACGACGATTTCAAACCCCGCAAGGACGCCATGTCTTCGCCTCTCTCCATGTTCAACCAGGTGCCCACCCGGATCCTCCGACTAGTCGGACTGTCCGTGTGTGCCTTGGTGTTTGTTTTCCTCTTTCTTCGAAACACTGACAATGCTGTTGTTGTCAGCGACGCCAAAACTTCCTCTGACGTCGGTAAGGCTGCCGCTGCCACGCCCCAGGACCCTCTTTCGTGCACAAAGTCCTTCGATGGCGTCACTCCTATCACCCAGTATGTCGTGATGATCGATGCTGGTTCCTCTGGCTCTCGAATCCACGTCTACAAGTTCAACAACTGTCAGTCGACCCCCCGACTGCTCGACGAGCACTTTGTGATGGACAAGCCCGGTCTGTCGGCGTTCACGGACCCCGAGGAGGCCGCAAAGTCCCTGGACAAGTACCTCGACAGCGCTCTGGAGTACATTCCCGAGGAGTACCACTCATGTTCTCCCCTGCAGGTCAAGGCCACCGCCGGTCTGCGAATGGTCGGTGAGCAAAAGTCCAAGGAGATCCTGCAGGCTGTGCGAGACCGAATCCAGGCAAAGTACCCCTTCCCCATTGCTGGAGAAGACGGAGTGGGCATGATGTCCGACTCCGACGAGGGAGTCTACGCCTGGATCACCATCAACTACCTGCTTGGCAAGATTGGATCGCCCGAGAAGAAGCCCACCGTGGCTGCCTTTGATCTGGGAGGAGGATCGACGCAGATTGTGTTCGAGCCCGAGCTCAAGAACGACAAGAAGCCCACCGCCAAGCAGATCCAGTCGGCCATGCAGCCCGGCGACCACGTCTACGACCTCAAGTTTGGCGATCTGTCGTACTCCCTGTACCAAAAGTCGCATCTCGGCTACGGTCTCAACGCCGCCAAGGACCAGATGTACAAGCAGGTGGTCATGAACCACATCAACTCGGACGATTCGGTTGTTGAGGACGGAGCCACGCTCGTCAACCCCTGCGTGCCCAGCGGCCTCGAGATCAAGAACGTCAAGGTCAAGATCAACGCCGAAAAGAGCTACACCGTCAACTTCCGAGGCCCCAGCAAGCCCCAGACGTCGGCGCAGTGCCGAAAGATCGCCGAGGACATTCTCCACAAGGACCACGAGTGCACCGTCGAGCCCTGCGCCTTCAACGGAGTCTACATGCCTTCGCTGGCCGAGACCTTCCTGCGGGAGTACAAGCTGTACATCATCTCCTTCTTCTACGACCGAACCGCTCCTCTGGGCATGCCCTCCGACTTTTCCGTCGAGGAGCTGCAGGACCTGACCCAGCGAGTGTGCCAGGGCGAGTACGACGGCTTCAAGGCCATCCCCGGAGCCATCAGTGAGCTCAAGGAGAACCCCGCGTGGTGCATGGAGCTCACCTACATGGTGTCGCTGCTGCACCAGGGCTACGAGATCCCCGTGGGCCGAGAGGTGACCATCGCCAAGAAAATCAAGGACTACGAGCTGGGCTGGTGTCTCGGCGCCTCCCTGCCTCTGCTCCACAAGAACGGAAAGGACGGCTGGACCTGCAAGCTCAAGAAGCAGTAGTCAAAAGTACCATAGAGCGTAATAGATTGTTTATTAGGAGTGGGTGAGGTGGATAGCTTAGTAGATGATATGAACTGCGACTGTCATTTGTTCGTGGAGGAAGATATTGGTCGATGGAACTAGGTGGGGGTAGAAAACTCCTTCAAACTCAACAAGGAAGTACACTGTACTCGTACACCAGACATACCAAAACCGCCATGTTACTCTACCAAGTGCATCCAGTCGTTCTATGAACTTCTACACTTTGTTACTCAAACAGAAACGTTGCGTTTTGAAGCTACAGTATTCTACAATTTCACTTACTCTACTTCACTCCTCTTAACTCGGCTTTGATCAATATATTATTCATTCAATCCTCAATCTCAATAATTCATTTTTCCTCCTAATCCCTCTCCTATATAAGTTAATTCGTTATTCCTCGTCGTCATCGCCGCCGGCAATGATATCGGGCCAGTCCTCGAATCCGTCTTCCCACGCCACGTTGAGCTTGGCCTCGGTCTTGATCACGTCGCCGTTGAACCGCTTCATGATTCGCTCAAACTTTCGCATCTCTGTGGGGGTCAGCAGACAGTGGTCCAGGGCCTTGGTGAGCGCCTCGGTGTCAATGTTCTCGCCAATGAAGACAATCTCGTTTCGTCGGTCGCCGTAGATGCCCTGGAAGTCCCGCTTGATGTAGGCCTTGACGGTCTCGTCGTCGGGCCACGAGTTTTCGCTCATGACACAGAACCAGGGCTGGCCAGGCTTGATGGTCAGAATAGCGCCTGCCTGCGACCACTCGCCCTGCAGAATGTGTCGTGTGGCGAGCCAGAAGTAGCCCTTGGACCGCAGCAGGTTGCCGAACACGGAGTTCTTCTTGTTCTCCAGCACAACCTTCTCGTCGATCAGCTCGACCGACTCGTCGTCGCTCTCCTCGTCCTCCCACTCCTCGCCAGAGGCCATGGGCGAGTCTCCGTCCTCGTCGGTAGGCTCGAGCTGCTCATCGTCGTCCTCGGCCTCCTGGGTGGAGTTCTCGTGGCCGTCATGGACATCAGCGCCAGAGGGAGTGTTGTACTCCATGACCAGGAACTTGTCTCGGATCAGCTCGTGGAGTCGCAGAGGGTGAAAGGGCGTTCGGGCTCGGTAGACAAAGTTGTTGATGTTGTACTCCTCGGTCTCGGGCTTGGGAGCCAGCTTGCTACCGGCAGCCACGTCTCGAACGGTCATCTCGTGGATGGACTGCAGCCAGCCAGCCGAGGTGGCGGCCTTGTCGAACTGGAACAGACCGGTGTTGATGATCTCCTTGAGATCGACCTTGCAGAAGTTGGTGGAGATGACCTTGGCCACGGGGTTGAGTTTTCGTACCAGCGCCTTGATCTTGTTCTGCTTCTTGACGGAAATGGTGTCCGTCTTGTTCAGGATGATCACGTCGGAGAACTCGATCTGGTCCACCAGCAGATCGGAGATGGTTCGCTCGTCCTCAGGCATACCAATCTCCCATCGGTCCTTGAGCAGATCAAAGGTCTCAAAGTTGGGCAGGAAGTTGAAGGAATCGATGACGGTGACGGCGGTGTCCAGAGAAGTGAGCTTGGCAAGACCTCCGTGCTCGGCAATCTTTCGAAGCACCTTCTCGTCCATGCCAATGTCAACCTTGTCCTCGGCATCCAGCATGGCAGTGGTGAACTCCTGGGTGAAGGTCTCGGCGACCTGCATGGGCTCAGAGATACCCGTGGACTCGATGACAATGTAGTCAAACTTGCCAGAGAAGGCAAGACCGGCCATCTCCTCAAGAAGATCGCCTCGAAGAGTGCAGCAGATACAGCCGTTCTGAAGCTGCACCATGGACTCCTTCTTCTGAGAGACCTTGTGGTTGACGAGCAGCGAAGCGTCAATGTTCAGAGCAGACATGTCGTTGACAACAACGGCAATCTTGTAGCCATGGTTGGCCTTGAGAATGTTCTCCAGCAGAGTGGTCTTTCCGGCTCCGAGGAAGCCACTGAGAAGAGTGACGGGAATGGGTTTCTGGATGGAAGGCATGTTTGATTTGGTGAAAAGATTGGAGATGGATCTCCACTTGGTATTTATATTAGTATGGACTGTGAAAAAAATTCACAGAGTCAGCACAGAACCACCAAGGTGAAATAGACCATGCTAAAGTTCATGTGGGGAGGGAGTACTGTCACAAGAGCAGTGAAAATTGGAATATTTGTGAGAAAGGAAAGGGTTATGAGTTCATCATAAGGATGAGCTGAGCTGGAGAAATTGATCGGTACCACTATCATCTTTGTATCTCGTTTACTTCTGATTTTGACCAACTTCCCAGTTTCTCCCTTGGTACAGATCTCCGTGACTTTTGATCACTTCCAACTCCCCATCTACGCAGGCTCTTCAAAAGCTAGTCACACGAATGAACTCGTCAAGACTCGTGAAATCAATCTAAGCTATTAGAAAGTCGATCTGATAAAAACCGACCGTTATTTGAGGCCTGGTCGGCACGTGGTTTTGTGTCTCCATCCCCCAAAATAAGCTTTGCGCGTATGCATACGCACCGCATAAACCTGCATACTGTCACCTTGCAAATGCACACACCTTGGCAGTTATTTGTTACTCTTGTTTTGCCATTGGTGGCTGGGGCTTTAAAGTCGTGTGAGCAGAGAGTGGGTGGGTGGAAAATGATAGCGAATATCGAGTTTTCAGTGCAATGATCCGAAATCGAGAAGATCACGTGTCTGCGATCATTTTGCACTTTTCAGCGTTCCAAACGAACCATTAACGGTGCTTTTAGAGCACACCTGATTCTTGCATGACCGTAGTGGCCTCTTAGCCAATAGGACCCTTTTTAATGTAACAGACTAGTGTGGGGGGTGAAGAGGGTACGCGTACATGAGCGTACGGAGAGATTCGTACAGGTGGCTGGTATAGAATCAGTGATTTTTCGTCAATTCCGAAGAATTTTGCATGGATTTTCGATACAGCTTTTTCTGACTCATGTCACACTATCAAACTCTGTAAGGTTGAAATTGTCGTGAGACAAGTGCACTCGATCTTTGTCTTTGTGAAAAAAGCAGTCTAGTGGAGTTATGTGATACAAGTATGTACTGTAGGAGGCTTCGATGAATGAAAATGGTTAGGAATATTTCAGTCAGTCTTAACATTTGACCTGACAACTAGAAGCGTTTGTATTCAGCTTGTTCCTCACCTATCAGTCACCGCTTCTCACCTATTTCCACGTCTCTCCTCCTATCACGTCATTGTAATTATTCAAGACATTCAAAGTCAGTTCATATTACCAAAGATAACGATACGACGCACATGGCACTCTTGGTAATTCTGGGGTATCATCTTGAGTAAATAGACATAATCTCAAAGCCGTATAGCAGTACAACAGTGGCTTCTGAAGTAAAGAACGTCTTCCAAAGACGTACAACCACTCTCACAGCTCCGCCACCACCCTACCACCCTTTCTAACACCCTAGCACCTCTTCTAGCACCCCCTTCGCCTTTTTCACCAATGCATAACCTGTCAGCGTGTACCCTGGTGGTCATGCAGGAACATGTGAGATTAGTGTGAACAGGAGTAATACAAAAGGGCTGGCTGTTATTGGCTGAAAGGGGTGTTTCATCGGAAGAAATCGAGAAGCATTTCACCTCTCGGGCAGTCATTCTGCTCCAGCTTTTTTCTGGTGAAGCTCTTGATCCACCTCCAAGGCTCAAGTGCGAGTACATAGCAGTGATTTAGAAACACCACTCATATGAGATAAGCTGATATTTCAAAACAACATCTCTTCAGTTATCACCCCATAATTTCTTACTGTCCATTTTCGATTTTATTCGTTCGCATAAGTCACTCTTTTCAACCTCTACAACGCTTACATAATCGTAGACGATCACAAATGAGTCCCATGGAGATATATACTCACTCTAAGACTTTAAGGATGCTTATAAGCTCCAAATTAGTGAGCTGATAAAATTTCAGGCAGGTTGTTTACTGTATAGACCCTGGTCGATCAGACCATTTCAAGGGTATTAGTAAGTTTACGTAATCCTCTCGAATGTGTCTACGTATGTAGATTCTGATTTCTGAGATATGTATTGGCTCTAAGTTCATTTCAAAGTATCCAACTGACCACTCAAAGACACACTATCATCTCTCTTGTATACCCCTTCTTTATTGTTCCTTTTTTCAAGTTGTATTGTAACCATCTTTCTGTTTGTACTGTAATTGTCTCTTGAAAAGAAACTACTGCAGCTATTAGCTAAGTCCTGAGAGCTGGGATGACGATAGGAGCATTACTAATACTCAGTGAATGTCACTTCTGCTCTTGTTCTCTGTTTTTGACTTATATCGGTCACTTTGAGCTCCTTTAATGTCTACTCGTGCTCACAGATGTCTACAGCACGTCTTGATCTGGTCCCGTAAATCGCACAAATCTTCCATAGCCACAGAATGAAAGCATCTGAGAGAATTGAAACCTATCCAAAATAGCTCCAAACCTCTTTCCTGTCTGTAAACTACTTTTTTGGCCACTTTTCGACCCAACTCACCGACATAATCAATCTCAAACAGTCGTCAAAACAGATCGAGTCATAACTTGCTCAGAAAAGGAGGTATGAGTACAATATCTATTTCAAAGTACAGTTTCAGTCTCATTTAGAATTGCAGACTACTTCTTATGCCAAAATATTTGTTCTATTACTCATTTTAGGGCCTCAAAAAAATCGCCGGCTGACTAAGCCGCCTCCGTGGTGCGCGGGCCACTTTTTCCTTCTTTTCAAAAAACCGGTATCCTGGCCGAGCGGTCTAAGGCGCCAGGTTAAGGTAAACCTTGACAAATTTCCTGGTCTCTTCGGAGGCGTGAGTTCGAATCTCACGGATATCATTTTTTGAAAATTTTCAAAACCATTTATTTTGCCCCGCCTGACCTCTTGCGTCCGCCACAAATGCAGGAGAGATCTCGTACATACACGGGCATTGTTGTGCGGGTAGGCATGTTTCATTTTTGTCCGTGTGTATACGGTCATTTTAGAGTGGACCGAATAAAGGCATTATAGACGAGAACTCAGACTATTTTCGAACTCTCCAACTGACTAAAGCTTTTAAACCCTTTGTAAACGGCCTAAACCGTCTCAAGTCTGTCTCACGATCTTGTGCTCGCTTAGAACCTCCGTTTAGGTCCGATACGTCTGGTGTAGATCAGAGCAAGGACACGAGATGCAATACAAGCCGTCGCTGTAAGCCACAGTAAGATCAGCGATTTTTGCCGACTGGATCCGTGGAGAGTGCGGAGATGAATAAAGAGAACTAAACAGCAAAATTAAAGGGTGTGTTCTGATCTGGAGATCAAGGGCACTAACTTCGTAGGATAATGTACACAGTGCTACAGAGGACAACACAAAACACTTCAACACTCTGGCACACCTTCAGATGGCTCACAAGACCCAATCTCGGTTAATACTCTCGTACCTGGTTCGCTATCTGTACAGTATCACCCCCACCCCTGACGGAGTCTATCATCATCAAGCCTTCGCGTAACACACCTATCCGAGTGCCCTACATCGAAGAGTGGTGAAGTCTGACTACAGAGTTGGTTGATCCAGTCTTGAAGATGTGAGACCAGAAACACTTTTATCCGTACTCCGTACATCCTTTCATTACAGCTCCGTATAGAGCTCCGTATAAATCATAGTCTAGCTACACTTTCACTCTATACCCTGCTATGGCAAACTTTTAAACCTACAGCGTGGACCCTACATCATGAGCTGATCTCTCGTGGACTTGGTTCAGAGAGTTGCATCAATGTACTGTATCCTGTACACGTTGCAGGCGTCGGATCCCCTGATCCGAAGACGCGAGGTACACAATACGAGTGTGTCTGATATTATGGCAGGTGTCAGTGAGACCGAGATTTAGTATCGAGCTAATGCTATTGTTGAAACCTTTAGTCTCATCTGTCGTTAGTTCTTTCCGCTATTGCTGTCCTTAATCACTCTCAGTTAAAGGATAAAATTCAGACCCCCATTTTCCCCCATTTTTTCCCCCCATTTTTTCCATTTTCCCTTTCCGCTTCCTCAAAAAGTCTCCCTTTTTTCCATGCGGCGCTTCATAACGTTACATCAGAGCCACGGAGAAGGTGCTTAGTCAAGGTCCGGGTTCCCAATCGGGTTATCTTAGCCTGGATGCATGAGACTGCAGAAGCCAAACACACATGTGGAGAAAATGGCCAAGACGAGGAAAGTAGCTGGTAGATGATGCAGAGGAGGTGGAGGAAAAATAACTACACAGAATTGTTACCCCAGTTCGTGCGATCACGTGAGTACAATTTTCTCTTCTCTACCACCTCTACAACCCCTAAACCACTCGTTTTCCTCAAACCTCAATCAAACTCTATGCAGCGTACGATCAGGGACCTGGATCCGGAATGTCCAGATCACGCGCGGACCATGGCTGATAATGTGACGATTTTGCCACCGTTGTGCTCGCCCTGCTCGCGCGATTCCAAAAATACCGCTCTCAAGCACACATCTCGCCCCCTGCCTCCACAGCTCCATCAAACTCTACAGCTCGCCGGATCTGAGACTTCAGAGTTTTCCACATCGTGTCTTGGCTCGATAGTTTTATATGCGATGAGATCTCTCCAAGCAGCTGATTCTGTAGTTGGCGCTCCTTTCTTCCCTTCTCCACGTTTCGCACAATGCTAGGAATCGATACCAACCCTGATTGTCCTGCTGTAGAGCTCACCAGCTCGTCTGATCTGCCCGAGTACCTGGTAGGAGGCACGTTATACCGAACCGGCCCTGGAGGCGTGGGTGAGCCTGGAGACAAGATGAGGATCAAGCATTTTTTCGACGGCTTCACCCAGAATCACAGGTTCCACATCAAGGACACGAGGACGGTGGAGTACGCTTGCAGGACCTCATGCAACACCCTCAAGCAGATGTACAAGGAGGGCAGTCCCGATATGAAGCGGGTGACGAGTTTTGGGCCCCGGGATCCGTGCCAAACGTACTTTCAGAAGTTTATGAGCGTGGTCAAAATGCCCCTTCCTGAAAACAATGTCAAAACAGATGATGATCTGCCTGCAGATATCGTCAACGTGGGAGTTACCATCAAACGAGATACCAGCGGTCTAGTTGCTCGAACAGACTCGAACGTCTTCCAAATTCTTGATCCCGTGACTCTTGAGCCGCTCACAAAGTATAACTACTCGAAATTCAGCGGTCAACGTCTAGATGGACAGCTGACTGCTTCTCACGTCCAGTTTTCTGCAGACGGAAAAACCGAGTACAACTACAACCTGAAGCTTGGAAAAGTGCCTGAATATGTCGTGTTTTCCAAGACCGACGGCCATATCACGGAGCTGGCTCGTTTCGAAGCTCCAGGCTGTTACTTGCATTCCCTCTGGACCACAGAAAACTACGTGGTGGTTGCTCTTTGGCAGGCCGAGTTCTGGGGAGGAGGTATCGGTGTTCCTTTGAACAAGAATGTTTTGTCAGGCATTACTCAGGAGTGGGATTCTGACCGGGAGACGGTGTTCTACGTCATCAACAAAGACCCCTCGAAATCCACCAACTACAAGACCTACAAGGGACCGGCTTTCTTTGCATTTCACACCATCAACGCATTTGAAGATGACTGTGGAAAGCCGGTTCTCGACGTGTGTACATACGACAACAACCGGGTGCTGTTTGACTTCATGCTGGAGAAGTTTGAAACCGACATGGTGGGTGTTCAGAAGAACAAGGCGTTTGTGACGAGGTTCAGACTCGATGAAGGAGAGGCACAGAAAGTGTTTTACTACGATACACCCCTGGCAAACCTCGAACTGCCAACCATCAACCCCAGATTCGAACACAAAGAACACAGATACGTGTATGGAGTGAACATGCAAGACAAGGGCAAGTTTCTGTTTGAAGCCATTATTCGAATGGACTCAAAGACGGGAGAGGTGCTGTATTTCATGGACGAAGACGAGACTCCTGGAGAAGCTCTGTTTGTGCCTGATCCTAAGGCTGACGAAAACGACGAACTGGCTGGTGTCCTGCTGTCTGTGTCTCTGAATCTCAAGACAGGCAAGAGCTCGCTGCTGGTGCTGGATCCTTCCACCATGACGGTGAAGACCAAGGTCCAGATGGACACAAAGGTCAACTATGGGTTTCATGGAAGTTGGAATGTGTAGCGGGGGAATTGCTAGTTTGACTGATTCGCGTCTATACTCTCTTTAAAAAAAAAAGTTTCGAATTACATTTGCATGGAAAAGGAAGAGATTTGTTGAGACATGTATTGGTAGTTGAATGCACTGTCTTTACTAGAAGAAGTATTTAGTGGATATTAGTACAGTCCTTCGTTAATAATACTGATGTTTATTTGACAATTACAGGTATTTTCGATCTTTAATTATGAAAAATTACTAGTATATTCCACATTGTATGACAGTCATCTTCAAATCTCAGTAGTCAAAAAGAGCCCTCAACACTCCAACCGTGAAATCGCCAAATCCCTCAGTTTGAATAATATATGTCAGGCACCTCCCCTCGTATACTCTTCCAACCATCTACCCCACATAACATTAAGTCTAACAGCCCTGCCTGAGTCTGGATTATGCTGCCAAGTAGGTCATTCTCGACTAAGAAAGAGACAATAAAATAAGAGCCACTTTTGACACCTGTTTAGCGTCTTTTCCCGGTCTTGGCCAATAAAAACCCGACATTTCCGCTTAGTCATATTATATCAGCTCTTTGTACTTTAGCTTTCCGACATGCATAAATTAATGTCGAGAGATGTCTATCGCCGTTCAACTGCATCACACTCACCTCACACTTGTCCTTCAGCATGCTTTTTCGCTGTACAAACCCCGAAGGATGGCGGTTTGTCACGTGGTACTACGATCTGAGCCCCTGTGTCGCACAAACAGCGCTCTTTGTGCTGCCCAGTATAGTGGCGTTTTCTCTAGGCAGCTACACTCTCTACCGTTTCAGCAAGTGCAGCAAACAAGACAGGCCATACAGATGGCAATATTCTCTGACGTGGGATTATTACACAAAGCAGGTGAGTATCTGGTTGACTTCGATCTTCATCCACCACTTCAACTAACACAGTCTCTTACAGTACTGCAACAAGTCATTGCATTGATCATTCCGTTGATCTCCCCCTTTGCATCGGGCGATATTCGCAACTGGGCCCCTCTGGCTCTTCTGGTCGCCACATACATCACGTTTCTCACGCAAAAGTACGAATCTGAGCTTGGGGAACCGGCATCAACATCAGTGTTGCTGTTTTGGCTGTTCGAGGCAGCTTTTGTGATTCTTTCGTGCTACGGATGGATCATCAGATACATCTACGGAGCTCCTCAGGCAGGCAGCTCGTTTGTGTTGATAATCGCGCTTTTGGGCGTCATTTCGACGGTAATGATCTACCTGGAAGCTCAGGTTTATGAGCCAGTCACAGCCAAAGTGGGTGAACCTGATGAAGAGGAAAACGAGGAGCCTCGAGAATCGTTCTCAAAAGTGTCACCTTATGACTCGGCTCATATCCTGTCACGAGCCTACTGTTCGTGGATTTCTCCGTTTCTGAAACTGGGAAACAAACGACCTCTCAAACTGACAGATCTGCCTCCTCCGCCAGAATTTCTCAAGGCAGAGGGACTGTATAAAGAATGGGTGTCACGAGGCTGGTCACGTGACGGCTCACTACTATACGCTCTCGTTGTCCAGTTTTTCCCCACATATCTCACGTGTGCCATGTTCTATCTCATCAGTACTTTTACTCCCTTCATTCAGCCCTTCCTGCTGAGATCTCTCATTATCTTTGTGGGCGAGTATCTGGAAGAAGGCAGCGTTGTTCCTCTTTCTCGAGGCATTTCGCTCATTTTCGTCATGATTCTGACCCAACTCATGTCGTCTCTTCTTTCCATCAAGGGCTTTCTCCTCACCCAAGCTCTTCAGACGAAGCTCAACTCCACCATGACTTCTCTGATTCACGCGAAAGCGCTTTCTCTGAGTGCGGAGTCCGTGTCTGAGCACTCCATCGGTGAGATTCTGACGCTGATGACCACCGATATCTACAGAATCTCTGCTGCCATCGAATCGTTCGACACCATCTGGAAAGCTCCCCTTGAGGTTTTTCTCTGCTGGTCGTCCATGTACTTTCTCATTGGCAACGCCATGTGGCTGGGAATCGTCGTCATGTGTGCCTTGTTGCCCATCACGGCCATCATCTCCAAGATCAGATTCAGACTGCTCAAACAGCTGCGAAAGGTCCGTGCAAAGAGATACGATGCCACCAACGACGCCATCATCAACATCAAGTCCATCAAGCTGTATGCCTGGGAGGCTCTGTTTGCAGATAAAGTCCTGGCTTTGAGATCTGGACAGGAGGTGGCCAAGCTGCGTCAGATTGTGCTCATCAAAAACATTGAAAAGTTCATCTGGAAAACAGCCACCAGTTTCTCTTCTGCAGCGGCGTTTGCATGGTACGTGCTGGTGATGAAGAAGGATCTCACCACAGAGATTGCCTTTCCTGCATTGTCGCTGTTTGGCATCTTGCTGGGTCCCTTTGGAGAACTGCCCTATGTTCTCAACCAGTTTAGTGAAGCTAAAATCGCCCTCGACAGAATCGAAGAGTACCTGAGAGCCGGAGAGGTCGAGACTTTGAAGCTTGAAGACGAGTCTCATGATCTGAACGACTCTGCAAAGCCAGAGGTTGTTCTCAAAAACTGTTCCTTCACGTGGGACCGAAAGCACGAGATTCCTCTGCTGACAGACATTTCCATGAATTGTTCTCCTGCTACTCTGACGTGCATTGTGGGACGAGTAGGCTCGGGAAAAACAGGTCTGTTGATGTCCATATTGGGGGAAACTTTCAAGTCTGCTGGAACTCTCCTTACTGCCGGATCAATGGCCTATGTTTCGCAGCAGCCGTGGATTTTCAATGCTACTGTTCGAGACAATATTTTGTTTGGAAGTAAATTCGACCAGGAAGTATATGATCACGTGATTCAAGCATGTGCCCTGTCTCACGATTTGGACCTGTTGCCCGATGGAGACCTGACTGAGGTTGGAGAAAAGGGTATTTCTCTTTCAGGAGGACAAAAGGCACGGTTGGCTCTCGCACGAGCAGTCTACTCACGAGCTGACATTATCATCCTGGACGACGTTCTTGCTGCTGTCGACGAACATGTCCAAAGTCACCTGATTCGCAACGTGGTCGGCAACAACGGCTTACTAAGCGGCAAGACGCGGATCCTCGCCACCAACACTGTGGGCGTGCTGAAACAGGCCGATCACGTGATTTGGCTGGACGACGGCCACATGATTGAGGAGGGCAAGTATGACGATCTCATCAAGTCCAACGGCCGATTGACCAAGTTGGTGGAAGAGTACCACCGAGAGTCTCCTGGAGCTGACACCTCTACCGTTGAGGCCACAGACTCCACGGTAAAGGTTGAGGAGTTGAAGGATGGAGAAGAGGAAGGTGAGGAAGTGTCTACCGAGCCTGTGTCTCGAGAATCGCCCACTCCTTTCAACTTTATGCTTCGAAGAGCGTCCACGTTGTCTCATTTCTCGACAGACAACATTCCTCTCAGAGAAGACGTGCGACGAACTCGAATCACCGATGAAGTGACAGCATTTGGAAAGGTCAAGTCCAGTGTTTTCTACAAGTTCTTCGCCGCTTGTGGTCTGCACAATGTTGCCCTGTTCCTGGTGTTTACCATTTTGGCCAACATGGCTGGAGTGGGATCTACTCTGTGGTTGAAGAAATGGGGTGAGGAAGGAAGTGCTCATCTTGGAGAAATGGTGAATATGACGACCCAGTTCTTCAGCCATTCTCTATGGAAAGAGGGTGTTGAGGAGGTGATGGATCTGCCTCATAAGCTGGCAACGACCTTTCCTGCTCTCTCACAAGCCAACTTTGCCCTTGTTTACTTTCTCCTAGGTCTCACTTCTGGCTTGTTCACTCTCATTGGATCAGTTGTGTGGTTCTCCTACGGATCCATTGCTGCGTCTCAGAACCTGTTCAAAACCATGCTGGCAGCCGTACTGGCGTCACCCATGTCTTTCTTTGAGAGTACGCCCATTGGAAGAATCACAAACCGGTTTTCGAGCGACATTTCCACGCTCGATCACGTGATCCCCTTCCAGATTGAGGCGTTCATCGGAGGCGCGTTTGCTGCTCTGGCTTCCATTCTCGTGATTGCTTGGACCACCCCCATCTCGCTGTGTATCATCCTGCCCACTTTGATCATCTACCGGCGAACTCAGCTGTATTACGTCAGCAGTGCTCGTCAGGTGCGTCGAATCGCGTCTTCAGCCGGTAGTCCTGTCATATCTCATTTCCAGGAGTGTCTCACTGGACTGAGTAACGTGCGTGCGTTTGGAAAGATGAAGTGGTTCAAGACAAAGATCACTTGTCTGATGGATACCAAGACCAAGACCCAGTTCATCTCCTACTCGCTGTCTTCGTGGCTGACTCTGCGACTTGGTTTGGTGGGTGCCCTTGTTGTTGGAAGTGTGGGACTGGGACTGATTGGAGGAGTGAGACTTTCTCGAGACGCTGACGGGCCGAAATGGACTCCTTCGGGTCACGTGACTGCGGGAACCGTGGGTCTCGCCATGACCTATGCTCTTCGAGTCGCTTCTTCTCTGAGTCGATTGGTTCGGTTGTTGATTCGAATGGAGACTCAGAGTGTGGCTGTTGAGCGAGTTATTGAGTACTGTGAACTCCCGCCTGAAGGTCTTATTGAAGGCAGTTACTCCGAGCAAGCTCTTGTTCCCAGTTCCGACGCCCACATTACGTTTGACAACTACTCGACACGATACAGACCTCATTTGGATCTGATTCTCAAGGACTTGTCGTTTTCCATTGCTCGGCAAGAGAAGATTGGAGTGGTTGGACGGACAGGAGCAGGCAAGAGTTCTCTGACTCTCGCGCTGTTCCGTATCATTGAAGCAGCTGGAGGAGCTATCAAGATTGACGAGGGAGACATTTCGCTTCGAGAACTGCAAGCGCTTAGATCGGGACTGTCTATCATTCCCCAAGACGCCCAAATCTTTGAGGGTTCATTGAGAGACAACCTGGACCCCCGCCAGGAGTACGATGATCAGCAACTGTGGGCTGTTTTGAAGCTGTCTCTTCTGGAAGATTTTGTGGCGCGGTCTCCCGAAGGGCTGGACATGAAGGTTGCAGGAGGCGAAGCTGGAGGAGGAGGCAATTTGTCTGTGGGCCAGAAGCAGCTCATTTGTCTGGCTCGAGCTCTGCTGAACCCCAGTCCCATTCTGGTGCTGGATGAAGCTACGGCTTCGGTGGACATTGAGACGGACGCTCATATTCAGCGGACCATCCGGACCGAGTTCAAGCACAAGACCATCATCACCATTGCCCACAGACTCAACACGGTGATTGACAGCGACAAGATTCTTGTATTGGACCAGGGTCGAGTGGCCGAGTTTGATTCGCCTCAGAACCTGCTGGACAAAGAAGGAGGACACTTTTGGAAACTCTGCAAACAGGCAGGGCTGGCATAGCATTATTTAATTGTATTTGTACATGAGTGAGTAAGCCGAACTCGTAGTTACACCCAACGATGTCTAAACTGACCTCTCATGGTCAAGTAGTCGTCAACTCCCGTCCAGATTCCGTATTGCCGGCCTCTATGGTATAACCACACTCCTGTAAAACCCAAGGAAAATGGGAATGCTGTAGCTGCACTTATGAATAGAAGCATGGCCCAGCCAGGAAGTGATCCATCAGGGTCCCTGGGTGCATATATCGACTTGTATGCAATCAGAAACAGCAGAGTATACTTGTACATTGTACAAGTACAAGTACTTGTGTTTCATTCATCTTGGTTTTTGTGACTTTTCTGATTTTTCATAAATTTTCCATTTCATCAAGTCAATAAGACCACCCAAATGGTGTCTGTATATGATGTCTTTTTGAGACTTGTGAAGAAGAGAAGTCAAATAAAGAAAACGAGAATCCAAAAATCCCCAGAAACAGCAACTCTCAGTGCGGCTGACTCACTTTTGGACTTTTCCAGTCCTCTCTACTTGTACTTATTCTCCAGGTTGTGCTTAGTCATCACGCTTTTGCCGCATCGATATTGACACATTAAAAGCCCAAAACGAATACAGATTTAGTCCATGAACAATACAAATGGCTCACATGTATAATTCCAACGTATAAGATCTACTTTTTGTCATATTTCACGATTTTATTCAATTACAATTTCGCCTCATTGGATTGGAGAACTTCCCATAGCATCTGACAAGGTCAAGAATAGGAACTTGAGACAATTTCAGAACTAACAAACGTAATCAAAAGCAGAGATTGATTGCCTTCCCCCGCAATGACAGTACTGCTGGTCATTTTTTTTTTTTTTTTTTTTTTTTAATTACTCCATTTTCCAATTCTGCACTTCAGTCTGATTACTAAGCATAGCATAAACTATCCAAGAGGTGCGCTCTTAACATCTTCATTTTTTTTGGCTGATATGATTAACAATACACCCCTACCGGTACTAATAACAGACTGTCATGAAAATAATCTATTTCGCTTTTTCCCAATTGTCCAATTTTTCTCTCTCGATCTCTCTCTTCTCTACAAGTAGAGCAACATTGATCTCAGTTTTTGGGAGGAGTTTTGGACGACACGTAATAAGCTTTTGAACTTGGGGAAGGTGGAGTAGAAAGGAGGGTGTGGATAATAGTGGGGAAAACAGTCTAGTGGGAAAGTCACGTGACCAATAGATGGAGCGGAGCCAAGTGGGTATGTTTTTGGACTTATTTTCACGTGACTACACTCCTTCATTTGATTTCCAAGGCTCATCCTTCCACTGTCCTCCTCACGTGAAATAACTCTAAATGTAATATGACGCTCCTGCCACGTTCTTCTTTAACACGCGATCCAAACTTTGCTCTTGCCTTGATACACCTCTTGACCCAGAAGACACGACGCAATGTTCAAGTATCTGGTTTCGATTCTGCTGCTTGTCAGCCAGGTGGCTGCGCTGCACTTTTATCTGGAGGGCGACCAGCAGCGATGTTTCTACGAGGAGCTGCCCAAGGGCACTCTTGTTGTTGGTGAGTGAGACACAAGTGACATGAGTTGTGTGGTGGTTAAAGTGGAGGAACTGTGGTGATATGAAGGTTGTTGTGGATGACATGAAGGTGTTTGGTGACGTGGCTTGTTGAGGTGATGAGGTTGGTGTGTTCTGATAGAGACATGTTGATCTGACAGGATCTTGATCTACGCGTTAGGGGAGATGGCATTTGAACTGTTTCTAGCACCACCACGTCAACGTCAATAGCACCAACACCACCATCACCGCAGCTACATAGCATCCACTACACTACACCACACCACACCACCCCCTTACCTACCCCACTAACACAGGCAAATACGACGCTTGGGAGTACCAGCCCGAGTCTGGTCAGTGGATCAAGCCCCACAACCTGGCTATCCTGACCACCATCGAGGAGACCTTTGACAACGACCACATGGTGCGATCGCACCGAGGTGAGATGGCCGGCGACATCCACTACATCACCGCCGACCACGGCGAGCACAAGATCTGTTTCCGGGCCGCCACCAAGGACCGGGGATGGTTCAAGAACAGCCGGGTGAAGATCACCTTCGACATGAGCTTCGGCGAGGGCTCGCTGCTCGACTCCAAGAACGAGGTCAAGGTGCAGGGCATTGTCGCCCGGCTGCAGCAGGTGCGACAGCGGGTGCTGGAGATCCGACGAGAGCAGGTGTACATGCGGGAGCGAGAGGCCCAGTTCCGAGACCAGTCCGAGTCGACCAACTCGCGAGTGGTGCGATGGATCATCATCCAGGCCATTGTTCTCGGCGCCACCTGCGCCTGGCAGCTCAACCATCTGCGGGGCTTCTTCACCAAGCAGAAGCTCGTTTAAAATAGAAGAAGATGTTATTGAAGTGAAGGTGGGGATGAGGAGGTGTAGGAGGTGTACTGTAGACACGGTGTAGAGTCCTTGGAGAGCTGCGTTCTGAGTCACGTGATGAATTGTTCCTTTCGTGACTGGTTTAGATCATTGTTGACGACTTGAGAAGTTACGAAGAATTAATCCACCTTTTACTTAGATGCTTCAGTGGTCGGTAGTTAGCATGTGGTAGACTTTGAATACCACTTATGGAGCACAAACAAGAGCGTTTGACGAGGAAAAATGATCTGGATTTACTGTAGATTCACACTTGAATGACAGCTCAGATAATCGTCAAGCGTTGAATAATCCTTTTTCATAGGCTCTCTCTTTTCACCATTGACAAGTCTGATCTCGCTTCACTTTAACTCTATCAAGCGATAAGATAAAAATTGGAGCTTGAAATTTCAACCTGAAAAATCGATGCACGGTTGGAACAGGTGTTGAGGTGAATAAGACACTGAACCAGTTAGGCAGAGCAAGGGTAACACGCTTACAACAACAGAATCTCAAAAATCTCGAAAATCCCCTAAACAGCAACAGTTCACCACCACCATGGAGAAAGACGAGTACCTACGATATGGACGACAAATGTTGGTTCCCGAGTTTGGAATCCAAGGACAGCGAGATATACGCTCGAAACGAGTCCTGGTTGTCGGTGCAGGAGGGCTAGGGTCGCCAGCTATCCAGTACCTAGCAGGAGCAGGAGTTGGACATCTCACAATCATAGACGATGATACGGTTGAAATGTCGAATTTGCACAGACAGACGATCCATGCTGGCCACGTGGACGTTCCCAAGGCCGAGAGTGCCGCTGATTTCGTCAGAAATCTCAACCCTTGCATATCAGTCACATCTATAGTTGCTAGACTGAGTCCTGAGAACTCCTTCAGGGTGTTTGGAGGCCATGATCTGGTGTTGGACTGTACTGATGGACCTGCCGTTCGGTATTTGATTAACGACACGGCTGTTGTCTCTGGCATTCCTGTAGTGTCCGCGTCAGCTCTAAAAACCGAAGGTCAACTCAGCATATACAACTACAATGGAGGACCGTGTTATAGGTGTCTGTTTCCCATTCCTCCTCCTGCAGACGCAGTTCAAACGTGTGGAGATGGAGGCATTCTGGGACCTGTGGTGGGCATGATGGGCATGAACCAGGCCATGGAGGCTATCAAGCTGCTGACTGGTTTCTACAGCACAGAGTTTACGCCGTTTATGATGCTCTATTCGGCCTACAACTTTCCCCAGTGGAAGTGTGTCAAGGTGAGAAGAAGGCAGAAAACGTGTGCAGTGTGTGGTGATGAGCCTACTATTAGCAAAGAGTTGATTGAGGGCGGAAAAGTCGACTATTCCGAGTTTTGTGGGTCTCCTAGTCAGGTGATTTTGAATGAGGAAGACAGAATCACTCCCGAAGAATACAAGAGCATTATCTCAACGAAACATCTTCTTCTGGACGTCAGAGAGAAGCCCCAGTTTGATATCACGGCTCTTCCAAACTCCACAAACATTCCCTGGTCTGAGCTGAAACACAAGGAGGAGGTTGATATCGACAATGATCAGGAAGTCTACGTTGTTTGTCGGTACGGCAATGACTCTCAGAATGCCGTCGAAAAGCTGAGAAAAATGGGAATCAAATCGAAAGATATCAAGGGGGGCCTGTACGCGTGGTCAAAGGACGTGGATGGGGACTTCCCTACGTATTAGTGAATCCAGAATACGATGATGACCAACTAGGGATACTGGTACTATCCAGACTTCAGAATGGTTGAAGACTTCCCTGAGTTCGCAAATCCTACCGACTGCCTTAACTACGAAATACCACCATCTAAGACCAGATGGTTTGCATCAAGACCGGAACATACTAATACAGTACAATTACTATAGCCTATGCACTGAGGTATGGCTTTCATCAGTACAGTAGATCAAGTTTCTCCTCATTGTAGACACTACAAGTAGTTATACACCACCATTATTCATTATTACTCATTAAGATATATATTACACTAAACTACACAATCGACTCTCACCAAACCGGAGGTCAAACCAGCAGCATACCATCCTCCTGCTGCTGCGTTGGGGTTCCATTGCACCGTGGTGACGGTCACGTTTTCAGGGAACGTCACTCTGTTCTTGGTGTTTGTCGCTTTCACAAATCCGTCTGAACGAAGACCGTCAAACAACCGGTACTTGTTGTCCTTCTTGGAGTACTCATAGCTCCACAGAATCGTGAAAGCGTACGAGTGGGTGTATCTGGAGCCCACCATGACTCTTCTGACAGCGTTACCCATAGCAACGGTTCCATCTGAGCCTCCAGAAATAACGAAAGGATGATTGATCGACGTTCCCACACTCATGGCGTGCGTCTGGTGTCTCGTCACCGACGTCAGAGACTTGTACAGGTTCAGTTGACGAGTGGGCAAGACTCGCACGGTCTCCGAGTCTTCGAGACAGGTGAACGACGACACGTGACTCTGGTACGCGACGGCAGGTGTATAATCGATGACTCGCAGGTTGATGGCTCGCGTGTGACGCGCGTCCGAGACGTCTATGAGTTTACAGAAGCCGTCAGGCGAGGAAGAAAACACCAAATGCGAGTCGACAGGGTACCCACAGGCAATGGAGGCCACATAGGTCGAGTGGACAGGCAGGAAATACGACGGTATCAGCGCGGTTTCGTCGTCTGTGTCTGCAATGTCGAATTCCGCAATCTTGCCGTCTGTATATCCCACCACGATCGCCGTGGGTCCTCTCCAACAGAGACAGGTGGCCTTGGAGTTGTTGAGCTGGAAGGTTCGGTATGGGGCCTTGAGGGTCACGTGGGCGGTCTCGTCGCTGTTGTTGTACGGCACCTCAAACACTCTCACCGATCCGTCCTGGAAAACAGCCGCCAGAATGCCCACACTGTCTCGTGAGTCGTCCTCGTTTCTTGGCTGGAACGCCATTTCCGACGCAAAGCCGAAATCGAACGTGAACACCTGGCTCAGCGTCGGCTGCGGGCTGAACTTCCATATTTGGATTGTTCCAGGCCCTCCACTGCATGCAAACGCCTTGAACGTGGGGTCTGTGGACTCTGGAAGCCCGGTGGTAGGGTCGGAAAGCGCGCTGTTGAGCGTCGAAACAGCCAGGTACTGCGTGTCTTTGTGTCCGTACGCCCACGCCACCGACGACACAGGAGCTCCAGCGTTGATCACCGAGGCTGGGTTAGGTGCGTCCTGGTCGCCTCCACTCGCTTTCCAGGGAGCAGAGGTTTTGGGTCCCAGAACGGTTTCCTCGTTGGCCGAGTTCAGTAACGTCATGTTGGGACCCCTAGAGGTGAGATCGTCACTCTCCCCGGCCTGTCCAAACTGTTCGGGCACGTTGACTTTCAAGTCCGGAGGGGTGATGAAAGTCACGTTAGGAGTCATGATACTCTTGTCCCACGAGTAAGTAGCATTACCCCAGGTCTGTCGAATGGCGTTTCCCTTGACCCGCGTGGTCTCGTCGTAGCCGTAGAACAGGTTGAACCGGTCCTTGAGAGCCACCTTTCTATCTTCTCCACTGCTCTCTTTGGTCGTGCTCACAGCAGCATTCTTCTTGACGGGCATTTTTCTCGGCGTGTTTTTCAGCGTGGGCTTGGCAGGCTTGGCCTTGGATCGTCCGCCTCGAGGGGCTGCGTATTCCACCTCCATTTCGTCTTCGTAGTTGCCGTCTTCTTCAGTCTTGACTTCGTTCACGTCCACGTCCATGTCGTCGTCCTCAGCGGGCGGTTCAATTCCTGGGTTGAAGTCGGAATCCGAGTCGTCGCCGCCAAACTCGTCGCCCTCCATCACGTACGAGGGTCGTGGGCGCCTTGATCGAGCCATAGTGTGTGTGGTTGTGGAGTCAGGTCGCGTTATGGAGGTTTGAATACTGGGATTTTTAAAACCATATTGCATATCTCGCATGAACTCTAACAGGTGGAGTGGAAGTAGAGGGAGAGGTTTCTGGGTGTTTGAGAGGGGGTGGAGAGGTGGGAGGTAGTTGGGGGTGTTTTTTGGGGTCAAAAGGGTTGATGTACAAGTTTTAGTGGGTTTCTGGTAGGTTTTGGAGGTCTTTGGAGGGTCATGAAAAGTGTCTTAATGAAGAGGAAAAGAATCTTGCCTATGAGTATCAACACTTTGAAGAAGGTGTCACCTGCTAGTTGAAAAGATGGAGATGGCTTGGTTGTGTTATTTGCAGTTGGTTTTGGTATCTGGTCGGTTTTTAGAACTCTGCCACTCTCATTTCCCTAATTTACAGTCGTTCTGTTTCTGAAGTTATTTAGTTGACTTGATAAGTAAACTAGTGTAAAACTGTGTGAATTAGAAGCGTTTTATTTTCACTGGAAAAGAGTAAATCGTTGAATAACACCAAATTAAACACTCATATAAATTTATACACACACCCACACAATTTCCTTTCATTTATCAACCTCGCAGCACTGAAATAATTACCACCCCCAGGTCACTTTTTGTCTCAACTAGACTCTAAGTATTAGACAGAGCTCAGTGTTGTGCTCTCAGCTATGGTATTAAGATGAAATAAACAGTGGAAATACCAATGAAGACTCTGTAGACCAAATCTAAATTACATTCTCCCTAATCCCTACAGTGAAGGCCAACTACGAGGATATCTACCTCAACCCACGTATAGCCACGAAGTTCATTGTCGTACCCACCGTTCAATAGTCCTCTAGAGTATGACTTTCTTCGTACACTCTTCTAGAACACCAATAGAGTCCATTTGACTTCACTGAGAACAATCAAACGAACCGCAACCATTCAGTCCGATCACTACACCACCCCTCATTCTCTTCAATGTTGATATACTATATACATTTACCGTCGTCGGTACTTCATGAACTCGTCCTTCTTGGAGTCCTGGAGGGCCTGGAACCGCTTGGTGGGGTTCTCCTCCATTTCCTTGAGGAAGTTTCGAGGTGCGGGCTCAGCGACCTTCTCGGATCCCACCACAGGCAGATCGCCCTTCTTGATCACCTCCCATCGTCCCGGGAGACGTCTGGACGCTCGCTTGAAGGCCTCCTTGACCACCTGCTCGTGCATCTGGCCTCCGACCTCGAAGACCACCTTGCCGGTGGGCCATCGGGTGGCCATGTTCTCAATGTCGCCCTTACCCTTACCCATTCGGATGTTGACTCCCTTTCGGGTCACGGGGGTCGACAGCAGGAACCGTCGGAAGAGCTTGGAGCCAGGAGCAGCCTTTCGGATCAGCTGGATGACAGCTCCGTCAGCGGCCTTGAGCTGCTTGTCAAAGAGCCGCACACCCTCGGACACAAGTCGCAGACCGTACTCGCCAAACTCCACGGTGGAGCCTCGGGTGGATCCTCCGGTTCGCACGGTGATTCGGCCTCGCTGGGCCTTTCGCAGGTTCTTGAATCGCGGAGCGTACTCGTGTTTGTGTCGCACAGAGCCCATGGTAGGGGCAACAAAGGGAGTAACGACAGGGCGCGTAGCTGGGTTAGTAATGAGGGAAGTCATAAGTGACAAGACTGTATTGTTTGAAGTACAGTTTCTGAGGAAGTTGATGTGATAGAAGAGCCATCAGAAGTAACAATGTCTGGCACTCCAAAAGTGACAATGTCTTATACTTCAGAAGACACGTCTGAGAAAGTTGAAGCAATAGACCATGCTTAATACCTTCAGAAGTTGTCTGGTTATGTCTGATGCTCTAGAAGGTCTGAAGAAAGCATTTGAAGCAATAAATACGCCAGAAAAAGACATCCCACCCAACAAATCACCTCTGACATGACAAATGACGTTCTTGGATAACTCACTTGCATCTCCTTTTCACTCTTTCGTCACCTTTTCAGATCTTGATCTGTGTCGTCCATAATGTCACTCCAACAACCGATCCAGCGGTCGAATCGCTCCGGAAGTTTTTTCAATCAACTCCCGGACACGGAAATACCCCATTTGAGAGCCGTTCTTCTCTTGTCCGCCGTTACTCACCCCGAAGTCCGTTAACCAGTCGAGCCAGCATTTTTGTGGATGTGAAAAAATTAGCTCGTGATTTTGTTCACTTGAGTGATGAGTAAGCTGGGAAGTTTAAACGGAGGTGGGAGCATAACAAGGTTTAGTTGGGAGTGGTAAGTAGGACGTAAGTAAATGAAGAGACAAGAGGGTCATTGATAAATTGTGATCCAAAAGGGGTGGAGATAAGGGGTTTGAAATGTGCATTAATGTAACTGCTACAACTCGTTTCCACTACCCACCACCTCCATACCTACCTCCACCCTCTCAATATACTGCCCTTCCCTCTCTCCTCACTTCCGGGTAACTCCCACTTATCCCACATCAAGCATGCTTAAAAATATATCAACCTACTTGTAGAACCAGGGTCAACCTGCCAGCATCTTTCTCGCCATGACCAAGTTTGACATCAAGGAAACGTATCTGCGTTTTTTGCGGGACGATCCCGACATCACCATGCCCGTGGCGGCCATTGAGGCTCTCGTGCAGCTGCTCAGCGAGACCGAAACCAGCACATCTGCCGAGCTGATTCAGACGCTCAAGGACGCCAGTAACGAGCTCAAGACGTCGGTGGACAACTCCATGTCGCTGTCAGCTGGCTGCGATCTGTTTATGCGGTTTGTGCTTCGAAATATCCGCGAGTACGGCGACTGGGAGGCCTGCAAGGGCCATTTGGTCAAGAACGGCCGTCTTTTTGCAGAGCGATCCAAGGCTGCTCGAAAGACCATTTCCGAAAAGGGACTTGCATTTGTGCGCGATGATGACGTCATTTTGGTGCACTCCTTTTCGCGAACCGTTTTGGCGCTTCTGGAGCATGCTGCCAAGAATCTCGTCCGATTCCGAGTGTTTGTCACAGAAGCCGCTCCCAGTGACCAGGGTAAGCGAATGGCCAAGGCACTACGAGAGCGAGGTATCCCCGTGAGTCTAATTGTGGACAATGCCGTGGGATCTGTGATTGACGAGGTGTCCAAGGTGTTCTGTGGAGCCGAGGGAGTGGCTGAGTCTGGAGGAGTCATCAACCACGTGGGATCATACCAGATTGCGGTGCTGGCGAAAAACGCAAATAAGCCGTTCTACGTGGTCACCGAGAGCCACAAGTTTGTGCGAATCTTCCCTCTAGCCCAGGCTGATCTGCCAGACACCAAGAAGATGTTCAACTTCACGGTCGAGGAGCCCGAAGAGGAGGAAGACGACAAGGGTCTGTCGCCGGTGGTGGACTTTACGCCTCATGATTTTATCACGGCGCTGATCACAGATCTCGGAGTGTTGACTCCAAGCGGCGTCTCCGAAGAGCTGATTAAAATGTGGTATGAGTAAGGATGAGGATGGTAGTATATAGATAAGGATGGTTACGATAGAGTGAGGGGTTGTAGGGAAGCTTTGGTGCTTCTTGGTTGTAGCGTCTTACTTTTGTGTGAGCATATTCTGGGTCACTTGAATGATAACACGCGTTATAGCTACTGGTACAGGTACGGTAGTGTCATTGGATGAGGAATGAATCATCAACAAGAAAATATCTCCGGTTCGAACTCATGTGTCATGGTTTTGGTCGATTTGAATACTTGTAAAAGTACTCGTGATAAACTGATCAAGAGATGTTTACCAACGAAATACTGAGCTTCTACAGTGTTGTGTCAGATATTGTAGTATCCATCTCTCTAAGCATGATGGGGTATCACGCCCTTCCTCTATAGTCACTGCTAGGATATACTCTACGGTGCTTTTCTACGACCACTCTCTATCTTAGCAAAGGTTAGTCATTCCTAATGTCCTACGGACGGCCTCAGCGTCTATTTATAACTTGCCACCTCCTCGACGTCTGAGGCAATTCCCACGGCCTTGGCTTCCTTCTCCTTGAGAGCCTCCTCCTCCTCTTCGATCTGCTCGGTGAACTTTTTGACCCGCTGGTTCCACCAGTCAGACTTGCCCAGATGGTCCAGTGAGCTCTCGGCCTTGTCTTCCTCCTCCTCGGGTTGCACCAACTTGATGGCAAACGTTCGGAAAGCGTCCTTGACGGTGTATTTGCCTCCCTCAACGAGATCCTTGGCCACCAGTTCTCGTGTTCGACCAAGAGACTCGATGGCAGACACTCGATCAGCCGTCTCCTCGAGGAAGTCGTCAAAGCCAGGCATGTCTGCAATCTCGTGGAAAGCCTGCATCATGGGAACAGAGTCAGCACGCACTCGGGACAGCGAGTCGATGGTGAAAATGTTCAGATTGTCGTAGACCTGGATGTAGTCTGGACGAGTCATGACCTGTCTGGCTCTCCAGAGGGGTAGTTCGGGCAGTTTGTGGTCGCTCACATGAAGAGCGTTGTAGATGGACACGTCCTTGAGCCGTCTTCGGTCCATTTCCACAAGTTCTCGCATCAGAAACATGGCAGAAGTGCTGAACTTTCCACTCTCCATCACATCGTCGTCCATATCTTCTCCGAGAAGACCGCACTGGTTCAGGAACCACGTCTTTTCTCGATCAATCAGCTCCTGACAAGCCTTGAGAATGTTATGGTGACCAGCAACATGAGCCAGATGCTGAGGTCTGCCTCCCACAAGATCGTATACACGGTTCGCGGTTTCCACGTCACAAGATACTCCTCTAGCTCGAAGTCTGGCCAGCTGGAACGCCTGAACAGACTGTACTCGGTCCAGATCCTTGATAGTCACGACTTCCAGTCGAGTTCCAAGCTTCTTGAGTCGCTCGTACAGCCAGTAATCGTCCGAGTTGAAGATGATGGTCACGAGACCTGCTCCAGACAGAGCTTCGGCCTTTTGTTGCAGCAGTTCAACAAGATTGTTTCCATCGGCATCGTCTCGAATCAAGTGGGCATTGTTGATCACCATAACCAGAGGTCTTCCTGTCTTTCTCACCTTGCCTACAGCCACCTCCTCGAGCTTGTTGAAGGCTCGCTCAATGTCCAGCAGCGCAGTGGTATCTCTGGGACCTCTGATGGAAAACAGCGATCCAATGTAGTCTTCGTGGAACTCGAAATCAAGAGCCTTACCCAGTCGGATACGGAAAATTTCAGGATCAGCATGGGCGTCCAAAATCGTACAACACGAACCCTGGCATTTCCGCATAGCCTCCAGAATCATACTCGTCTTTCCAGTTCCTTTTTCGCCAATCAGGAGATAGTATCTTCCGCTGATTCGTCCAGCAATGATGTCATCCAGCAGTTTCTGGTGAGATCTCTCGACCCAGCCTTCCATTTCGCTTGTTCTTCGATGCATGGTGAGCTCGAACGCTGGGTCTCCATCGTCAAACGCCTCGTCCATCTTTTTCACCACGTGACGTTTATAGTAGTAGTGGTAGGTCATGCCTGCGATACCCAAGATGGCGATACTGGCAAACGTGATGCCTGCAGACTCGGCCATTTTCGTGAGAATCTCCTTGGTTCGGTCCCAGCCGGTTCGGTCCCTCTTGCCGTCCTCGCCATCGCCTCCGATCTCGGGAATCTGGAGCATGGCGGAAGATCTGGAAGAATGGAATGATCTGATCATAGCAGGGGTTGCTCGGTTGCTGATGCCATTGAGGGTGTTTGTGGCTTTTGCTGCACTTCTGAGCCTCGGCACACGGGCCACATGACTTCTCAAAGCTCTGGGGAGCATTTTGGTGGTTTTAGTGTGTCAGAATTTTCACTGGAAAAGTATTTGACACTCTCGATATACTCTCGGGGAGAGTTGCGTTTTGATATGCGTCGGAGCTGCACTTCAGCCGTGGCAGTGCACGTCATCGGTTTGCAAGTGGGTCCATGGAGGCGCAAGGGGTGAATGGAGGGTATGTGAGGGTTAGTGAGGGTTATTTTACTTGATTTACGGAAAAAAAACTGAGATCAGTGGCAATTTTGGCCTACATTTTCACTCACTCCTCTCCCTCGCATTAATTAGCCTAATGTGAGGTTATTTGAGAAATTATTACAGGAGATTACGGAGTGATACGTGAAATCCACGTGTGAGGTAAGGAGGCGTGTCAGAAAGAGGTTTTCGCGTTATTATGGTGGGTGACAGTTGAGAGTGGTTTTGTGGTGATTGACGATGGTGAGGGTTACTTGATGCCAATGAGGATAGTTAAGGTAGGCTAAGTAAGATTCTTGAACATATAAGGACATGATGAGAACAAGTTGTAGGCTAACGGTTCCACAGAAATATAGGTACCGGTAGAAAAGTTGATTCATTAGTTCTTGGAGTATAAAATGTCTTGATTCTTACCTCATCCAATACTTGTCTACAGCTCAATGGGAAGACTCCAGCCATCTCTCATCAGGGTGCATCTTGTAACTATGGAAGAAGGGTCTTCACTCTCGCTTCAAAAGGAATGGAAAGATCCTGTGTTGCTTCAGGTTTATATGGGTGTAGTTTTCTATCAGAGCATCCTCTCGCTTCGCTTTCCTTACTGCTGAAAAGCAGGATCTGCTCTCGAATCTGGCTTACCCAAGTCTCAACAAACTTAGTGGAGACATTAACTAAGGAGAACAAATATTTGAAGGTCACCTAACGACATTGTGTAAAGCAACTAAAGAAGATGAAGCCACCTCAGATGGTCTGGAGTCAAATCTTTGATCTCCATGGGCATCCATTGTTCTTTTCATGTCCACAAAGTTCATCTTCTCAAAGATATCCATCCTCAAAGATATCAATCCTCTTGGCTTTAGTAAGCACTGCACTCTGTCATAGTCAAGATTCTATATCCAGCTCTCAGAGAATAGTCTACAGCAAGTGTCAGGCTAGAGCTACAGGACCTTTAAGGAGCAACCACAAACTTCAGTCATATAGTACTTCACGTCTAGATCATGCCTGACATCGTCATGGTCTGATCTCTGACACACTCTTTACAAGTATAAGTTATTGTCAAGGCAGTATCATAGTATCTATCGCATACAACCTGTCTCCGCTTATTTCTCTCTTCTACACCATACTCCACCTGTTCTTCCCCATCCCCTCTCTTCAGTATAGGTTAACTATTTACAACTCAGCTTCTTACAACTTGACACCGATATGCACGGCCGCGACGCCAAAGGTGAGGTTCTTGTAGCCCTCGCCGGCCAGAGTGAAGCCCGCGTCCTGGATCATGGACGCAAACTTCTCCTGGGTGGGGAATCGCACAATCGACTCAACCAGGTACTGGTACGAGTCCCGGTCTCCAGCGACAATCTGGCCCATCATGGGGATCACGTTGAACGAGTACTGCGTGTACACCTGGTCAAGGATGAAGTTGTCGACCTTGGAGAACTCCAGACAGGCGAAAACTCCTCCGGGCTTGAGCACTCGGTGAGCAGTCTCCAGAGCCTTGGGGATGTTGGTGAAGTTTCGGATGCCAAATGCCACGGTGTACAGGTCCTGGGACTCGTCGGGGATCTGGTCCAGGGTCTCGGCGTTCTGCACGAGGAACTTGATTCGAGGATCATTGGCGTACTCGGGGTGTGCAGCTGCTCGCTTCTCTCCCTCAGCCAGCATGTTGGGGTTGATGTCCACCACAGTCATGTTGGAGGTCACGTCGCCATGACGACGCTTGGCATTGTCCAGAATTCGGAACGCAATGTCGCCAGAGCCTCCAGCAACGTCCAGAAACGACAGTTGCTCGTCTGATCCAGCTCGTCGACCGGGGTTCAGAGTGTTGACAAACTCGTCCTTCCACAGCCGATGGATACCAAACGACATGACGTCGTTCATGACGTCGTACTTGGACGCCACCGACGAGAAAACCTGGCCCACAAGCGACTCCTTGGCGTCCTTATCGACGGTCTTGAAACCAAAGTGCGTCGACTTGTCGTTGTTGTTGAGATTGAGGGCCGATCCGGAGCTCGAAAAGGCCCGCAGGCTCTGCAATTGCGCTCGCGAGGCGGAAATACCGCGGGTGACACGCTGGACGGCTCCAATTCGGTTCATTCTGCGATGATTAGTGACGTTCAGGTGGTATAAAAATTTGGCTTTGCATATGTACGATAAAATGCGCGCGATTGCTGCTTAGTCATCGCAAATGGGGCTGAAAAAATGGACTAAGCGATTTTCCAATTAGAAGACGCTAAAGACGGTAGCTGCCACTGGTCAACTATTACTTTCGTTCCATCTTGGTCACGTTGATCTCGTTTGGGTTGGAGTGTATTTGGCGTAGCCGAGGTAAGTGAATAATTTAAAAATAACGTGGAAAATGAAAAATAAATGATGAAAATAAAAAGCGAAAAAGGAATGTTTGGATAACGAGTCGAATTTTCTTTATAATGTGTATTTGAGCACTCTCAGCGAATCTTTAGGCCGATATCTCACACTACTGTCAAATAGTTCCTTTTCTTGATCTTCTTCTACAGGTAACCATCACTCTTGGGCTTGAAGTGTTGAGATTCAAGTAACTGTGGATTCAGTGATAGCAAATCGCAAACGAGAGAAAATCTCGTGGCTTGAAGGCTCTAAACTGGTTGATATTACTCTTCCATTGGCTTTCAGTGCTCGTTCTGGACTCTGGTCAATACTGTCGACATCCACTTGGGTTTTAGTTGGGATCTTGTTGAACTACAGCTTGAGTGTGAAGCGAGGTTCAATGTTGGTGAAAAAAGCCATTGATGAGGTTTCAAAAGAGTAAAGATCAATCAGATAACGCAGTGCAATAGAACAAAGCAGTTCGTATCTTCTGCTTGCTTCAATTGGTATAGTGTTACTTATACACAAGACAATACCTCACCTTAATGTTTGTATCTCCAGACAAAACACAAGACTACACAACATGACCAATTAGGTCTACATCAAGCACATGACCTACATCTGTCACGTGACCATTTAGGTCACATGAATACACCCTTTCTCACATCTTCTCTCCCCCCCCCCCCCCCTCTGTCTAATCTCACGGTTGAATATATACAAAGTCTACTGCAGCTTACTCTTTGCTGCGGCGTTCTCCTTCTCCTCTTTCTGTCGTCGCTCCTCGCTGAGACGGTGCATCTCGGCCTCCTGCTCCTTGGTCAGAGGCTCGTACTCGCTCCAGGGGTCGATGAAGGTCGAGTGGCCCACGGCAAAGTCTCGGTCGCTGGTCTTTTCAAACAGGTACAGCTGGGCTCGAACGTACGCCACCACCCGCTTCACGTGCTCCACGTCCACGTTGGGGTCTCCGTCAAACAGGTTTCTCCAGAGAGCAGCAGCCAGGACAGCATCTCCCTTGACAAGACCCTCGTCATAACTGAGCATGGCTCCTCGCAGCTGCAGGTTGAAATCCTTCATGTAATTTTGGATGATTCGGTTGCTGAGAATACGGATCTCTGTGCTCAGCCGCTTCTCAATGTCGACAAACATGGCGTCCACAAGCAGCTGCTGGTACTCCTGGGCCACGGCAGGGGGAAGAGCTCGCATTCGAACAAACAGCATCCACTCGTGCAGCACGACAATCTGGAACCACCGAGCGAAAGTCATGGGCATGCCCAGCTCCTCGTACCAGAACTTGGCCGTCTCAGAAAGCACCGGAGGCTTGACGGGCTTGACGGGGACTCGACGATCCTTCTTGTTCTCCTCCTTGGAAAGGGGATCTCCTAGATCCACCAGCGCCTGGGCCTTGCACAGGTTGTAGTAGTAGCCACCAGCCACAGGAGCAGCTCGAAACTTGTCCATGTTGATGTTGAACAGAGAGACGATACCCTCGCCGACCTTTTGCTTCCAGGTGTTAGGAGTAGGCGACGCATCTTCGGTGAAAAAGGGCAGGGGCGAGTTTTCCTTCTTGGAATACAGGCGCACGGTCAGCGGACGCGCCACGCCGACTCGCACGGCTTGTCGAACGGCAGGTCTCAACATCTTTCAGGTGTGTGTCCGATGATGAGAATTTCAAAATTGAGTTTGAGCAAATAGGAGGTTAGTAAGCGAGGTGTGAGAATACGCAGGATGTAAAAGTCGGGGAAAAAAGAGAGAAAAAGAAGAAATAATTGCGGTGTATCATTATTGACGCGGCTTTAATTCGTTTGGTATTGATCACCTTACTGCAAATGCTCATATTCGTCATATTTACGTATCTCGTCATCCACCCAATATCCTCGTCTCAAATTTCACCCACTTTATTTCCATCATCTTGAAGCACGATGCTCGTATTCATATCCCCGGTTCAACTCCTCATCGGCTCGTTATAGCAAGCCCATTTCTTCTCAAATCAGTCATGTGTTCCATGCAACTCAATCCTGCACCAACGTGTATCTGAGAAAGCTGACTAAGCCAACGCTACCTGTTAATGATGGCTCCTTCATAAATCTTGTATAGTTAGATAACTGACTGGAATTTAGTCTAAATCTCAAGGCAAATCAAACTGACCAATTTGCATGGTGACCCTCGAATTATTCGACATCTTGAACTATTGAAGACAGGCTTACTAAGTACGGTAGTCTAGTAGATACACTCGCTGCCTTGATTACTGTGTGACTTCCATCTACAGTGCGTACTGTAGACATCTCAACTATGATACAAGATGTTGTGCTCAAGTATTTAGCATAGAGGTATCCCTCGAATTGGAAATGGACTTTGAGAGAGTGAGCATTCGCTGACTAATCAGATTCAGCGTAACTGGCCTTTCGTAGATAAAAGCTGCTAAATAGATGTCTGGACGATTTACTTGTCTATCTTGTATTGATGAAGTCATTTTCAAAACAGGCACCCTTCAGTCAACACCTTGGAGGTGCACTCTTAAGTGAGAATCTTGAGAGTGGCACCCTTAAAAGCGTCTCCTTAAGATGAGACCCTTGTAAAGGGACCTCAAACATGGACTCCAATATAGACGACCACCGAAAAGAACCGCCTCTTATATACTTTTCAAAACTGTGGCAATTCCATCTCTACCTAATATCGACCTATCATGCTTGTCATCACCAACTCTCTCACCACACAACCACCGTCATGACACAAACAAGTATCAGTCTATCTTCTTATAAGTCATATGTTGATCCCGTTTTTCTACCTGCCCCAGTGTACGATGCCAAAACTGCGAATTCGCACTCGCAAGATTGTGGCGAAGAAGCCAGTGGTGGAGGAACGTCAGCCCACCAGTACTCCTCCACAGGTTACGAGTACTGAAACCCCTACTCCCAGCTATCCCGACCAAAGACCGGATGAGACACTTGCTCAATACAGTGTCCGCATAGGAGCCCAGCGACTGAGGGAGCAGAAAGAAGCAGCCAAAATCGCAGCAGCAGCAGCAGCCTCCACAGCAGCAGCCTCGGAATCAAGCGCTTCGTCTGACTATGTCACCCCAGTGTCCAGTCAAGACCCAGGGCAGTCTCCCTCAGACACACAAAGAGGACCTCCGCAGCCACTAACTTACTTTCAGCAGCTCTTTGACGCAAAAACCCCCTATTTCGACGGTCCCCACATTCCGAAGGCTCTGCGAGAAAGAGACCCTTGGAAGCCACGGGAGATTTCCAAAAACCACCCAGGGCTATCTCACAAAAACTGTAGATCTAAAGGTCTGCCCAGAAGGAAGCCGTCTCGGCGACCCAAGGCCTCTTTCGAGGTTTGTGAGCTGTCTCCATGCTGCTCACACGCCTACTGCCGCTACCTCACGCTTCATGAACGGGAAATCGCCCAGGAAACGCACTATTCAGGTGACGGTCTCCCCCATATTTATACCTGCCAGCTGTAATCAAAATGCATTAATTTTACACTCGGATTGTCGTGATAAGCACAACAAGGTTTGGCCCAAATTAGGCTTCTGGTCGCCTTGCATAATCGCTCCGCGTGATGGAAGCACCTTTGAGGGGACACCTGGAGAGAATATGGTGGTGGAACGACTGGTAGAAATAGAGAGAAATTGTGGGTATTTGTACTGCGTAATTTTGCACACCCTAACCCTCACCCCCTCCACCTTCCCTAACCCTTCTCCGTACCCTACACCTGCCACTCTGGGGTGGCAAAAGAACTGACGCTAAAAGCTTAACTCTCACCACGTGAACAGTCCCCAGAGAGCCACAAAGACTGATAACCTCCGTCATTTGAAAGATATCAGCTTTTGGAACCCGAATTTCGTCTTTTTCTCCTATCAATTTTCCAGCCGCTTCCCTCTCTCCTCCCGCAAGTTGCACAAACAGGAAACAACAGACACAAACCACTTATCAGCCTTATTTAGGTACAAGAACCAACTCTTCTACTCTCTCACCACTCGAAATCTCTTTTTTGTCTCCAAAAATGAAAGATAAAAAGGGAAAACAGGTGGAATCGGGCCAGACGCCCCTGGACAACTCCGACACCGACTACGACGTGCTGTCCATCTCCTCCAGATGCGTTTCCAGCGATGATAATGACCTGAAAGGCAGCTGGTACGGAGTAGGACAGCTGGACGACGACACTGACGACCCGGAATGTATCACATTCACGGGAAACAACGACGAGGACGACGTTGAAGCTGGTGCCTCACCTCCCTTGTCTCCCCAGTCGCTGAAAATGCCCACTTTGGCGTTTTCCATCGACTCTCTCAGTGAGTCCACTCCTACCCCAAGCAAGTACTTCTTCAAAGACGACTTGAAACTCGAATGGGATGTCGTGGCTCACAAGACTGCTCGAAACCCGCCCAGGTACCGAGACGGCCACAACTTGCCGCCCCTGGGAGCCCCAGTCGACCGAGTGTGTCTCCTTAACCTCTGCGGTACCCCTTCCCCGGCAGTGCAAAAGTTTTTTGTCCACTACTACGGATTCAAGACCGAAGTCGAAATGTTGAATCTCGCCAACATTGACAAGCTGGAATTCCACCCTTCCACCTGTTATGTGGGCTTTATCACCCTCACCGTCGAGGAGTCTATTTCGTCTGCGCTTTTGAAAGTCGATGCTGCCTTGAATGCCCGAGCCAGAGGTATTTACGTCACGTGTTGGGCTCCCTCTCAGCTCAGTACCACCAGTCTGATCAACACTTCTGTTTTCGCAGCTCTCAAACCTCTCCAGGACACCTCTGTTCTGAGTTTCCCTCTCGCTCTTGATACTTTCGACCCTCTAGACATTCAGCTGATTGAGTGGGAGGAACACAGTGTGCGAAGAAAGAGATCTTCCACGTTCATGTTCCAGTTTGACCAGAAGACTGTGTGGAAGGCCATTCTGGGTTTCCTGGTTCTCGCCATCACAGCCCAGATTTCTCAGTACTTTCTCCTCTACAGTATTGGAGACGTTAATATCGTAGCTCCCGAAATTGCTTCTGCCGCAAGCACACCTCGAGAGTCAGCAGCGACCACCCTAGGCCTCACATCTTCATCCACTGCTCCCAAACTCCTCAGCAGAAAGTGTTGTATGGAAGCTGCTAAAAGCACCAAGCTACTTACAAAGAAGTGTTGTATGGAGAATGCTCGCAAGAGCTCGGTCATTATTGTGCCACCTTCTCCGCTGGAGACTAACTCTGCAGGGTCCGACCATTGTGTGCTGAAACGCCAGCATGCCGAACAGCAACGTCTGATGCCTTCCCCCGACAAGGCAACCATTGATGAGGAGAAGAAGACCGGAAGCTGGATCAAGGTAGATGTTCAGCCCATGAAGGAGGCTATTTGGAAGACATTGAAACGAGCTCAGCAACACAAGCTCGTTCAATTCAGTGAGTACCGTGTGTAACTATTTGATATGTGTGGAATATGTAGGTGTTGTTTGAGGTGTGAGCATCATTCAAGAATTAATGCTCACGTCTGAAACGACAGCTACATATCTCGACGTCATTTACATAACTAACTTCAGCTCGCTCGCGTGGGTTAGAATTCCGTCAGAAGGTGGAGGACGCTCACTTCCCGGAAAAAGTTCACAAGGCGGTGTCGCAGTGTGCCTCTGCCCAGGCCTCATTCCAGACGTCTGTCGGAAGTGCCGTTCAGGGGCGATATGATCGCTTGAAGAAGGATCTGGCAAAAGTTGACGTCTCTGGCACAGTTCTTCGGTTGAGGAAACGAGTTTCTGAGCGTCTAGAGGGTCTTGAGAAAGACGTCAAGGCCAGAGTCAACTACAGCGACATGATTCATCGAGCGCAAGCCAACATCCCCATTGTCCGAGCCAAAACTGCATCGATGTGGCTCGATACTTGTAACAGGGCCCAAAGGTGGGCCAAGCAGACGGAGCGAGGTGTTGAAGCAGCCCTGAGCAAGACTCAAGACGACCTGCAGGGCTGGAGAGAGCGTCTGAAACAGGCCTGGGAGCGGTCTTCGGGAAAGAAGAGCTCGTATTCCTCAAAGCTGAGGGGCTGGTGGAGTCCAAAGCTGCCCAAGTCGTGGACTACGAAGGACATCTGGACATTTTGGAGCCCACCCCTCAAGAAGCCTGAGGAAGAACAGTCTGTGTGGGCCAAGATACTTGATCACAAGTGGAAGCTTGGGTGGTCCAAGTAGTAAGTAAGCGCGTGTTAGAGAGGTGCATTACAATAGAGGAGCGGTACTAACTCAGGCAATGATAATTTTATAGCTGCCGACGGGCATTTAACTAATAAAGATATGAGTGTGTCTTAACTGGAGTAATTGGTTGTATTTAGTAGCAAGTCGTTTCGAACTGGGAAGAAGCCGTCCAGCTTGGTGAGTCTCATGTCTCGGACGGTGCCTTGACTTCTATTGTTATGGTGCTTGCTTTTGACGAGGCAGGGCCCAATGCAATAGCTGGCTCGTGCTGCCGTAACTCTGTAACAAATAAGTGGTTGCGGAGTTAAGATAGTTTACCCGGTGTTCAGGTATTAATAGAACTGGTATTGAGGTTGGATGGTTGATTGAGGTAGATATCAGTGGGTTGCTGTGAAAACGTATTCTATAGATAAGTTGATTTCTACGAGATTTGAAGATCTACAGATGTAATTAAACTGACTTTGGCTTGCTGGTTTTCAAGAATTCTCGATTCCATAAACTAGGGCTCGTTTCATGTCAACCATGCTTGTCTGTCTCAGCAGGGCTAATCGGCTCCTTACAGACGTATGATGCATCCCTACCTAGCTACTTCTGGCGATGCAGGGCTGTTGACAGGCAACGACGTGACGTGCGAGGGTTGCAGTTGGCGAGAATGTGTCTTGGTGAGAAGTGGTGAGAGGTGAGACGGTGGGCATATTGGATGTGAAAGAAGCACATGCAATTGTAGACTGTGAGGTATTAGATGGAAGAGTAGTTAATCAAATAAATTACTGTCAATCAAAGAAGAGTTGTAATATCAATTGAGCCGTCAATTTTTGTTGTTGCTTGTTTACGAGATAGTTCTTGCTCTAGTATTTTGCAACCTTCAAAATCCACTCGATCAACAGGTTCAAGAAAATCAAAATTTGTTCAGACAAGACAGCATAAGCAGGTCTCCATGGAGGCTCCTATAGATGATAAACCGACTTCGTATGCCTGGGATGTCAAAAGAGGTTGAAAACCCACATGTTTCTGCCACTTCTCTATCCCTGTCCATGCAGGTAAAGCTCCACGGCACTAGCGCTGAAAAATTCACATGTGGCGTACAAACTCGAGGATTTCTTTTTACTGCCATTCTTGATACTGTTTGATTACATATTGGAACTCCAGCTGATGTAATTGCACTTGCATGTCCCCGTGGATCGACAGCGACGGGACGATTGATCGGCACCGGCAACTAGTGTCGATCATGGACGTCATGTCGAACAGTACTTGAAACGACGGTGTCGGAAGTTGCTCACTTATCGGAGACGTTTATTATGGGTAGGTTTGTGTGTGAAAAAATAATGGCCACACCCTCCACGGTACGCGTTCCCGTACGAGGGCTGCTCATGGCGTGTCCCAAAAGCAATGTTAGACAACCCCCTAAATGTTTAGCTAGGTTTTGAAAAGCTGCAGCCGCCAGAGTTGATGCAGAGAAGCAGAGCACAAAGCCCGAGCTCTCTCGGGGTGTCTTGGACTATCACTTCTTCAGCAGTAAGGAGTTTGTTATGCTGATAGTTATACTGAAGGGGTGCATGCTTGTGAAAGTCGATAGTATAGGGAGGTAGAAACTTGGTTTGATTAACCACAGCCGATCTGAAGGCAATCTATATTTTCTTCTTTCAGGAGGGAAATGACAGCGGTTTGATGAGGCGTAGAAGACTGCTTCGCCTGCTGCTTCAGCTTGTTTGTTTTCTGTTGCAGCTTCCCAACCAGGCCTAATATTTCCTGATACGGTCGTTTCTCTGCCAACCGCGTTGCTTGCATCAGCCTAGTCGCTTTCCGTGTGTCTATCTACTCCATACTCCTCGTGTCTCGGTTTTTGAAACACTCATGCAGCAGCAGTCAACGGTTGTGGTGTGAGAAGGACGGGGGTAGGCCAGCTATAGTGAGACCTTGTTGTTTGCAATTGAGCTCGTGGTAATCTTACTAATCCACCGTCATTTGCATCACACGACTAACCCTGCAAATGGCTGCTTCTTGGCTTCGGCGTTTTTCCCCAATCTCTTTCTCCCCTTTTTTTCCTTCTTTTTTGCGTTTTCAACCTTCTAGAACCCAATCTCAAGCGCCCAGATATTCGCTTGACAAACTTTATAGGCTGAAATGTCCCGAAAGGTCGAGTATCGCCACGGGTGTTTCAAAAGCGCCATTTGGGCCTGGAAACGCCTGGAAACGGCCTTTGGCGTGTCGGCCCGTGTTACAGCCTCAGACTGGGGGTCGCCAATCGTGCTAAACTGCCGTTGGCACTCTATTATCCCCGTGGATCTGCAGGTCGTCTCTGCGGTGATCCTACAACCTTTTTTGATTGTCGACTGTGGGCAATGAAGACAGAAGACTCTGGAAACAGCGTGTTTCATCCGTATTCGGCTCTCTAGGTAGGGACATGTTCTCCTGACATTTCTGACGGCGTCCGACATTAGCTCGATGCACATGTACGATGCAGAATTACTAACGACTCAACGGGTCTTGACTAAGCGCGCTTGGCTGTCATTTTGGTCGGGTATGCCCTTACAATAGTTATTCCGGTGCTAGGTGTGAAAATCGAACTGGGTCGTGATGGTAGCGTAGTTCAGTCTCCTTCTGTTGATCTCAATCCCAATCCACCCCAGGCTGAAACCAAACAGTTTCATACGTGCAGGGCCACACCTGTGGGCGTATCAGAGCGACCTGGAGTGTCTGATGGATATTATTTCCATAATTAGCATTTCTGGGGACCTGGCTCTTCTTCTCCGTTTTGTCATTTTCGCATTCGCCAATAAGCTTCGAAAAACGGTTGCCAATGGAAGTGAAGAAAAGTGTGAACATGGTGGTTATTAGCGAATATTGGATATTAAATTAACTGATTGAGATAGATGTAGTTGATTCATTCACTCATTTTCGTTTTGTCACTTCTTTTCGTCTCAAACCCACCCTCTTCTCCTCCACCATATTCATCTATTAAGGTCTAGGTTTCGGTGTCATCTGCGTCATGCAGCCCATACGTACCTTCTCTCTTACACCCAACATGTCAAACAGCTGTGAACTCATCAGCAAGCAATCGCAAAAAGAAACCAAGCAGCGGAATGATACCAATCCGCAAAAGCAAACATCTGCGAGTGATTCTCCCGGCATGATTGGTTATTCGCGGACACTAAGAGATACCATTGATGACACCCAAACACGATACCCATGTGGTGACATACAATTGTGATGTCATACCAACTCACACACACACAATGAGTACAGATCTGAAACACTGACTGTACACAGCTCGTACCAGCACAGAACTCATGCTGTTTCACTGCCAGCACTGTTTTGCGGTACTCTGCTAGCTTCCTGTCCGATCATATCCCCGAAAGTGCGTTTCAGCACGGCAACCAAATAAACTACCCGCAGTTTGAGACAAGGCATGGCGACGTGCGTGTGATGACTTGGAAGAGCCAACAATGGCGCGCTCCGCACGGTATATAACACCCTGCGCCGCCAGGGATTCGCTCCACACACATTCGCTACTGTCCTTCATTCTGTGCTCCACGACTGCGCAATGAAGTATTCAATCTTTTTATCAGCGGCCGCGGCTCTGGTAGCTGCTGCTCCCAGCCCCCAGCCTGCTAACAACGATGAACTGGTTCCTGTTGTTGAGCGACAGGGCACCAACATCCGACTGTTTGGCCGAACCTTCTGTGCCCGAACCTGGGGCAAGGGCTCTCACTGGGGTGATTGTCCCGAGTACACTCAGTGGAAGCCCAAGCCTCCCGGAGGCGGTGGCTCTCACAAGACGTGTCCTGCCGACCAGCAGACTCTCATCACAACCACTTCCACTCGATACAAGGGTTACGACTGTCTCACCGACACCATTGTGATCACTTCTTGTCTGCCCACCCCCACACCTGCCAAGACGACCGGTGTGCCTCCTAAGCCCACTAGTGACTCTGCCGACTGCACCACTCACTACTCCACTTCCACTCGTTACGAGGGCTGGAAGTGCATCACCGATACCATCACAAATGTGGATTGCATTCCCCCTGCTCCCACTCCTCCCCCTCAGACCACCGTCAAGCCCACCCCCTCGGGCTCTCTGACCTGTCCCCCTGAGTCCCAGACCACCAGCTACTCTACCTCTACCCGGTACGAGGGCTGGAAGTGCATCACGGATACCGCCACCATTGTGAACTGTATTCCTCCCGGTCCTACTCCTCCTCCCCAGACCAGTGTCAAGCCTACTCCTTCTGGATCTCTGACCTGTCCTCCCGAGGAGCAGACTACTATCGTGACCACTTCTACTCGATACCACGGATGGGACTGTCTGACTGACACTGTCACCCTGACTCAGTGCGTGCCTGGTACTTCTACCAAGCCCGAGAGTGTTGTGACCACCGGTGTTCCTCCTCCCAGCACACACGTCAAGCCTACTCCTTCTGGCTCTCTGACTTGTCCTCCTGAGGAGCAGACCACTATTGTCACCACTTCCACTCGGTACCACGGATGGGACTGTCTGACCGATACCATCACTCTCACTCAGTGTGTGCCTGGCACCTCCACTCAGCCTGAGAGCGTTGTCAGCACCTCCGTCCCTGGATCCTCTGTCCCCACTACCCCTGTTGGCAGCTCTAGTAAGTATCATCCCCTTTGCAACTTCCACTCTCATTAACTAACCTAGCTCCTGTGACCACTCCTGGCTCTTCCACTCCTGGCTCTTCCACTCCTGGCTCTTCCACTCCTGGCTCTTCCACTCCTGGCTCTTCCACTCCTGGATCTTCCACTCCTGGATCTTCCACTCCTAGTGTTCCTACTTCTGGAGTCCAGACTGAGTCTACTGGATCTGTCACCATCCCCCAGCCTTCGGAGTCCACCACCGAGACCTCTGTGAAGCCTACTGACTCTCTGCCCCCTCATCTGACCACTTCCTGGGTTACCAAGACCACTACTTTCACCACTGGAACTACCGTCTACACTACCGAGATCACCACCCTCACTACTTGTGAGATCACCCCCTCGTCTACCCCTGGTACCGAGACCACCCCCGTGACCGGTACTGTTCCCGTTGAGTCGTCTTCCACCCCTGGCACTGAGACCCAGCCTACTCCTTCCACTGGAACTGTTCCTGGATCTTCCACTGGTCCCGTCACCTGCCCTACTGGTCAGACCATGACTACTGTCACTGTTCCCCACACTGACACTGTCACTACCGGCGGCTCTACCATCACTACCGTGGTTACCAAGACCGAGACCACCTGTGCTCCTCCTGGATCTGAGACTGTCCCTGTTGTGTCCACTGGCACTGCATCCACTCCTATCATCTCTGTTTCCACTGGCACTGAGTCTACTCCCGTTGGATCTGGTTCTACCACCCCTGGCACTGAGACCCAGCCTACTCCTTCCACTGGAACTGTCCCTGGCTCTTCCACCGGTCCCGTTACTTGCCCTACTGGACAGACCATGACCACCGTCACTGTTCCCCAGACTGAGACTGTCACCACTGGTGGTTCCACTATTACCACCGTGGTTACCAAGACTGAGACCACCTGTGCTCCTCCTGGATCTGAGACTGTGCCTGTCATTTCTACTGGTTCTGAGTCCACTCCTGTCGGATCTGGTTCTACCACTCCTGGCTCTTCCACTGGTCCCGTTGAGTCCACCGGCACTGTCCCTGGTTCTTCCACCGGCCCTGTCGAGTCCACTGGCACCGTCCCCGGTTCTTCCACTGGTCCCGTTGAGTCTACTGGAACTGTCCCTGGCTCCTCCACTGGTCCCGTCGAGTCCACCGGCACTGTCCCTGGCTCTTCTACTGGTCCCGTGACCTGCCCTACTGGCCAGACCATGAGCACTATTACTGTGCCTCAGACTGAGACTGTCACCGCTGGTGGCTCTACTATCACCACTGTCGTTACCAAGACTGAGACCACCTGTGCTCCTCCTGGTTCCGAGACTCAGCCCATTATCTCTACCGGTACTGAGTCTGTGCCTGTCTCTTCTGGACCTTCCCCCAGCGGTAGCACCACTGAGACCACTCTGAAGCCTGAGTCTTCTCTGCCTCCCCATCTGACCACTTCTTGGGTGACTAAGACCACTACCTTCACTACTGGTACCACTGTCTACACCACGGAGATCACCACTCTCACCACTTGTGAGATCACACCTTGTGAGTATTTCTTTTTTCTCTCAACATCTACATTCCTTTACTAACACAGCCTCCACTCCTGGTACTGAGACCTCCTCAACCCCCGTCACCGGCAGCGTGCCTGTTGAGTCTTCGTCTGTCCCCATCGAGTCCTCTTCTGTCCCTGTCACCGGTACCGTGCCCGTCGAGTCTTCTTCGGTGCCCGTTGAGTCTACTGGAACTGTTCCCGGTACTTCTTCTGGTCCTGTCACCTGTCCCACTGGTCAGACCATGAGCACTATCACTGTTCCCCAGACCACTACCGTTACTGAGGGTGGTTCCACCATTACCACCGTTGTGACTAAGACTGAGACTACTTGTGGCCCCGGATCTTCTACTGGTCCCGTTGAGTCAACTGGTACCGTTCCTGGTTCTTCCACCGGTCCCGTTGAGTCTACTGGCACTGTCCCTGGCTCTTCCACCGGTCCCGTTGAGTCTACTGGCACTGTCCCTGGCTCTTCTACCGGCCCCGTTGAGTCTACCGGTACTGTCCCTGGCTCTTCTACCGGCCCCGTTGAGTCTACCGGTACCGTCCCTGGCTCTTCTACCGGCCCCGTTGAGTCTACCGGTACTGTCCCCGGTTCCTCGTCTGTCCCCGGCACCTCTTCTGGTCCTGTCACTTGTCCCACCGGTCAGACTATGACCACTGTGACTATTCCCCAGACTGAGACTGTCACCACTGGCGGCTCTACTGTTACCACTGTTGTCACCAAGACTGAGACCACCTGTGCTCCTGGCTCCTCCACCGTGCCTGTTGTTTCCACTGGCACCGAGTCTGTCCCTGTCTCTACTGGACCTTCTCCTACTGGCAGCACCACTCAGACTACTCTTAAGCCTGAGTCCTCCCTGCCTCCTCACCTAACCACCTCTTGGGTGACTAAGACCACCACTTTCACCACCGGTACTACTGTCTACACTACCGAGATTACTACCCTGACCACCTGCGAGATTACGCCCTGTGAGTATTTTACCAATCTTTGACCTCTCTATTGAGTTACTAACATAGCTTCTACCCCTGGCTCTTCTACCGGTCCTGTTGAGTCCACTGGTACTGTTCCTGGCTCTTCTACTGGCCCCGTTGTGTCCACCGGTACCGTTCCTGGTTCCTCCACTGGACCTGTCGAGTCCACTGGCACTGTTCCTGGCTCCTCTACTGGTCCCGTCGAGTCCACCGGCACCGTCCCCGGCTCTTCTACCGGTCCTGTTGAGTCTACTGGCACCGTCCCTGGTTCTTCTACCGGTCCCGTAATCTCTACTGGCACCGTCCCTGGTTC
>BCLX01000005.1:640958-712989 GCA_001602355.1 Yarrowia sp. JCM 30695
GGTTCCGTCCCTGGACCTTCTACCGGCACTGCCCCTGGTCCTTCTACTGGTTCTGTTCCTCCTGTTGAGTCCACCGGCACTGTCCCTGGTCCTTCCACTGGCTCTGTTCCCGTTGAGTCTACCGGTTCCGTCCCTGGTCCTTCTACCGGATCTGTTCCCGTTGAGTCCACCGGCACTGTCCCTGGTCCTTCTACCGGTTCCGTCCCCGGACCCTCTACTGGTTCTGTCCCTGTTGAGTCTACTGGTTCCGTTCCTGGACCTTCCACCGGTTCTGTTCCCTCGCCTTCCACTGGATCTATTGAGTCTGTTACCCCCACCACCCTGGAGCCTACTGCCAGCTCTGCCACCCAGACTGGCTCCGAGAGCAAGCCTGTCCCCACCGAGTCTGGCCATGTCACCTCTTCGGCTCCCACTAACACTCCCACTGGTCCTATCACCGTGACTTCCCCCGGAACTTCCTCGCATGTGACTTGTCCTCCTGACCAGAGCACCTCCATTGTGACCAAGACCATCACTGGCATGACCACTGAGAGTGGCTACACTGTCGAGTGTCTCACCATCATGACTGAGGCCGTCTGTGTCACCGGCGACGCTACCACCACCAACTGGATCACCTACCAGCCTACTCCTTCTGCCGAGTCTTCTGTTGTTCAGTCTACTCCTTCCGGATCTGTGCCTCCCGTTGAGTCCACTCCCGTGCCCAGCACTGGTGCCGTCGAGTCTTCCGGCTCCGTCCCTCCCGTGGCCTCTACTGGTACTTCCGTGAAGCCCCAGCCTGAGTCTTCTGCCTCTGCTCCTCCTTCCTCGGTGCCTCTTCCCCCCGTGACCATCGTCACTACCGAGGTTGTTACTACTGAGGTTGACAAGACCACCGTGGTTGCTACCCAGACCAAGACTGTCATCTCTTGCACCCACCAGGCTGGATGTATCGGTGGCTACGCCATGGGAGAGGTTGCCCCTGCTCCTACTCTTCCCGCTGGAGCCCAGGTGAAGCCTGCCATGCCCGAGGTCTCTGAGACTGCTGCTGTTCCCAACACCACTCTCAAGCCTGTTGGTTTTGCCCCTGAGGAGTCTGGAGCTGCCCCTGGCGCCCCTGGTGCCCCTGCTCCTGCTCCTGCCGGAACTGCTGCTCCTGGTGAGTCTGCTCCCGTTGTTGCTCCTGGCGCTCCTGCCGGCTCTGCTGCTCCTGGTGAGCAAGCCCCCGGCGCTGCTGTCGAGTCTGCTCCCGCCCAGGCTGGAACTCCTGCCCAGGCTTCTGCTGCCCCCTCTGCTCCTGAGCAGGCCAACGGTGGCGTGTCCCTTGGACTCCCTCTTGGTGGCCTCTTCCTGGCCGCCCTCCCCCTGCTCATCTAAGCTGGGTAAACTATTTTATTAACTCTCATAAATTGTAATTGATATCTCTTAAAAAACCCAACAATGTAGCTGACTTTAGTTAAGTTTTAGTAAGTCGAGTAAGTGTTGTTTTCAAAACAGCTTCAGTGGAAATTCGTAGTTTCACAAGAAAATGAGTGTCTATGGTGACCGAGAGGAAGCTGAGCACAGGTTATCTTTTGCTAAGTTTTGGCCTTGTTTTTTTCAGCTGTTAATTACTGTTCTCTGTACACACTTGTGCTGGTGATTGTTACCAGTATACATTGGTGAATTTCGAACTGCCCATCTCAAACATTTTTTTTTATTTATTTATTTGTTTTCGTGGTGATTCGAACCAATGTTATGGTTATTCAGTATTAGTGGTTTTCAGAAGCTTCGAACCCACGAATACACCTCAGTTCCTAAACAGCAGTTGTCATGGTAACGACACTGCATGAGGTGAGTATAGCTTAAACCTTATTTGGACTTCGTGACAAGAGCCGTGATTAATAAAGATGATTTTTATGATTTGTTTCTAATATTAAATAAAAAGCTGAATAAATTCTTAATAAAAATGTGAGATTCAGAGTCTCTACGAATTGTTAGAACTACGCACTACAATCCCCGACTTAACACCTCACAAATGTGATAATCTCATCAATGCTCAAATATTGCTCGTTTAACCCCACATAATGCTCAAATGTGCTCATTTTCTTCTCAAAAATGCTCATAAAACCTCGAATAATGCTCAAAAATGCTCACAAAACCTCCAATAATGCTCAAAAATGCTCGCAAAACCTCTAATAATGCTCAAATACTTCTCAAAGAGCTCAATAATTACTCTGAAAATGCTCAAAATGCTCAATACACGCTCATATAATGCTCAAAATACCCAGTATATACTCACAAAATGCTCATCAACCACTCGATAAGTGCTCAATAACCACCCTATTTGCTCACCGCTAACTACATAAATGCTCATTTCAAATACTAATTCATTACTCGTAATATATATGTTTTCTCATATAGAGACCGGCCCTATACTCTCTTACATTTTGCAAGATCGGCAGTCCTTGACCTCGACGGATCGGTTGAAGGTCTGGTTGGACTTGGGGACATCGACAGAGGGGTTGCCAGTGAAGAAGTCGTTGGGAGACAGGTGGACCTTCATGATCTCACAAGGCATGACGGGGAAGTCCTCCACTCGGGGGTGGTGAGTGAGGCCAAAGGAGTGCCAGAGCACAACGTCGTCGTTTCGCACGTTCTCGTTTCGAGCAACGGCGTCCTGAACACCGCCAATCTCGTTGGCAGACTGGTTGGTCCAGACACCACCGGCGAAGAACTCCTGGTCCTTGTACTTGGTGACCCAGTAGTGGTGGGTGGCGAAGGCAGCTCGCTTTCGGGCAATGGAGCCGGGCTGGGCGTAGAGCATGGCGGTAGCCAGACCTCCGACCTTGTAGCCGACGGGGTTGCCGGAAATGGGGTTGAGCTTGTTCTCGTTGCAGATCTTGAGGTATCTGTTCTTCTGGATGTCCGAGTCCAGGTAGCACGACTTCTCGATGGGGGTCTTTGTGTTCTCGAAGGCGATTCCGTGGGGGTTCTTGTCGTCCCAGGGCAGCGACACGGTGTCGTTGACGAAGATGGTGTTCTTGTGGCCGTCAATGGCAGGGTCCATTCGCATGTTGAAAATGTGCTGGTGAGAAGCGGCAAGCACACCGGGAGACACAATGTTTCCGTACTTGGACTTCTTGCCGGCGTCAATGAGCTGAGTGGAGACGATACCGGTGGCTCGGATCTCGAGCTGGATGCCGGCAGACTGGTCAAAGTGCCAGGCAAAGATGTACTCGTAGTTGCCGACGGTCAGAATGGTCTGCAGAACCAGGATTCGTCGTCGGGTGATGGCGACCACGTCGGTTCGGTAGTTGGTGTGCTTCCAGCCGATACCGTCGTCCTGCTCGTGCATGCAAATGACGTTCTTTCGGGTGAAGACGTTACCCTCGGGGTCGCAGACGTTACCGTCAAAGTACTTGATGGTTCCGAGACAGTCGCAGCCCAGAGTCAGCTCGTTGGCGCACTTGCCTCCTCCGCAGTCTCCAAAGTCGAAAGCCATCTTTCGGTGGAGAGGAGGTCGGGGATCGGCGTAAGGGACAGCCATCTCAGACATGGAGAGTCGGTAGAAGGTGGATCGGCCGTCGTAGTGAACGTCGTGGATGACCAGACCCTCTCGAGGAGTGAATCCGACCTTGAACTGCCACTTCTGCCAGTTGACGTAGCCGTCCTTGTCAATGTGGTAGGAAGGACCATCGGGCTGGATCACGTTGTAGGGCTTGAGATCGGTTCGCATCTTGTCCTGCAGCTCGGGCAGGTAGTCGTTGGTGACACAGTGCTCGATGCAGTTCTTGCCCTCGGGTCGGGTATCGTAGTTGCCAACACCCTGGACGGCAGCATCGTCATCGTCGCCACCAGTAGCGCAGAAGTCGACTCGAACCAGCTTCTTGTCCAGAACGTCGTAGACGGGGACAAAGGGAACGGGGAAAGAGTACATGTTGGAGTCCTGGTGGTTGTTCTTGGGGTCTCGGCAGTAGACGAGCATCTGCATGAATCGGGGCATCTCCAGCTCGGAGTCACAGCCGTACATCCATCCGTCAATGGTCAGGTTGTCGACGAGATGCTCCAGACCGCACTTCTTGATGGCGTCCTTGACGAGAGGGTGAGCGAAAGCAGCCTCGAAAGCCTCGTTGGCCTCCCAGGGATCAATGGGAGGGTGGATGCCCTTCTTGATGACCTCGTTCTTGATGACGGTGCCCTGGGTCACGTCGATCCAGCACTGGTTCACCAGCTTGTCCTGGAGAACGTAGTAGATGCAGTGGGCCACTCGAGGAGGAGGAGTGGGGTTCTTGCCGGCTCGCTTGGCGGCCAGGAAGGGGGCCATCAGAGCCTTGGGGGGCTCTTCGGTGCCGATGGACTTGAGATGGAGGGTCTTGCCGTTGTGGGCCTTCTTGACCACGGTGACAACCTTCTCCATCTCCGGAACGGAGAGTTGATCGAAAGGATGGGGAGCCATTGTATGTGTTGGATGCTAGTTGAGGGTCAGGAATCGAGCTACGCGGCAGCTTATATATATCTCTCGAGCCACGGCTCTTTTTGCGATTTTTCAAATCTTCCTGACGGAACATGAGCTAAACTTTCCGCCAGCTGCATTAGAGTATGCAAGACTTATGCGTCTTATCGAACGTCGCTTCCCAGCGGCAACTGCCTATTTAGGAAGGTGTAGCAGGGAGAGCGGAAAGGATAGAAGAGAAGAACTGTTCAAAAGGTGACAAAGCAGTATGTATTTCAGTACTGGTGAAACAGCTACAACACCTTGATTATTCATTCTTTGCCCTTCTACTCTAAGATTTTGCCACATATTCACATTTTCCACCCCAACTTATCTACCCCAGAATTGGATAAGGGTGAGGGTAGCGAAGGTTATATTAAGCGGTAGTAAAGTCGGTGGATGGGAGAAAAGTGGCGTTTTGAGGCTATAGAAGTGGGTTTTTCCAAGATTCAAGATCAGATAAGCTTTATTGTGCTATATAGTGTAGGAATCTCGGTTTTTTCGCTTATCCAAGACCTCCTGGCTGAGTAACACCCCCCTTTATTTTCCGATTACTCTATCAAAAATTCAACTTGAGGCTCGTCATTAAGTGCATTCTAATGCAGCGTAAAAGCCAAATACGGCCCAAACTGATTAAGCCTTTCCCCACAAATCACAGACAAGCATTGGATGCGGAAAACCAGCAGGGTAACACTCCACGGTGTGCAACAAGAGGGTGTACAAGACTCCGATTTATGACCGGGAGGGGAGAGTGGAGATGTGGACCCTCACGAGTTGCTTCCAATCGCGACAGATCACTAATGGGCTAATTAGCTGTCATTGATAACGTCAGCCAGCTTAGTCATGGATTAGATGGGAGAGTGATGATCCCTATCAGGGTCTTAACATCAATGGAATAGGTGTGAAGGGTATCCAGTTGTATCAGAGGAAGCCAACAGGAGTTTGTAGGCTTCCCCCCTCTACTTATATTCCGCTAATTGCTCATTAATCCAAGTAAATTGCTCTATGGCCTCATCTTCAAAATCGTCTCATTAGTCGACCCATCTTCGAGATGTTGATGTCACTCTCTCTAACTCTGACACACCGAAACTCATACAAGCACCTCTAAACACCCCGAAATGGTGATCGGTACGTCGGACACAGCTGACATGTACATACCGCCAGCCGTCACCTTTTCCTCTCTCTATCCGCCCTTATTGGACCTCGTTATCTAGCTTCCAACTCTACAATATGAAGAGATCGACGTGCTGCATCGGAACAAAGTCCGACGTTATACCGTTAAGCGCCCTTATCTGACGTGCAATCAGTAACGCCTCATTACCGTGTCTGAGTCACGAGCTGAGTCATGCCCGTAATCTCTAACACTCATTTGTCATCTGCTTGTCATCTATCAAAAGCTGTTGTCACCCATCTTCGCATCTATCTACACGGACAATAACCTCAACGTCCGCGCTTATCTCGCAAACTCCATCCTCAATAGGACAACACTAAATGTTTCGGGTGTGGCAAAACTCTACCCCAATCGGGAAGTGCTATGCGACAGACGGAAACACCCCCAGTGGTGCCACTAATAATACCTTCCATAACCGAGCTAAGGGAGGGGATGCGAATTGTAGACTGGAAATAAATGGCGAAAATGAAGAAACACACATCTGAGAGCTGAGTCAGTGGCGGAAAAATGACTCAGAAAAACTGCCTTTTTGTGTTTTCTTTTTTCGCACTGCTCACGTCATCCTCTCTCTATACACAGCCATTGGGTCTCATATATGCAAACACCAGTTTCAGATCAGAGAAGGCGAAATTGACGAAAATGGTCAGAAACCGCCAAAATGGCCAAATGATACCGAAGATGCACCAAAATGGTGTCAAATGGGGCCACATTCCCGACCATACAAGTACTTGTAATAGTGCTTGAAGTAATTAGCCTGTTGCTGTGCTTTTACTTATGAATATATAGATGTGACGTAATTCGTTCATTGGAAGTTCAAATATCGGCTGCTCATTACTTGACATTTACTTGATATTCAGCTTACTCTGCCCATAACGATCACAGACATCAAAAAGCGCTGACTAAGCCATATGTCTTGGCCATTACATAACAAAACACTTATTACCCGAACCACAAGTCTTGTACCGGTAGTCTACAAGTACAATACTGTGTTGATCAGATATCTTGTCTTGTACAAGTAACACATCCAGTCCTCCTGAAGCAATAGCTGACTAAGAATACATTCACTCGTTACTTATACCTCAACAATCTCAGTGAACTCATTCAGTAACAGGAAACAATAACTACAAAAGTGGTATACTTCGTCTTCTGGGGACTACACAGACGTTTTCCTTATCCGTACCAGATGCCTAGCTCTCTGTCTACTGCCTGACACAAAAAGCTCTCTCTTCTGCGACCCATCCACTTGTACACCCACTCACCCTTTCATAACAATCTATAATATATGTACTAAATAGCCAATGTGCAAGCTCTATATCTCTATCACGCGTCGATCTGGATAAACACGTCCTTGACGTGGTCCTGCTGCATTCGCTGCAGAATCGTCTGTTTGACCTGCTTGGAGGAGGCGTCCTGCATCAGCTTGACGTGGATGGTGCCTCGCACAGCGCCTCCATCGCTCCAGAACCGAGGCTCATCGTAGGACGCCACTCCGGGCATGACGGAAATGTCGTTCAGAATGTTTCGAATGGTGTACTCTTGCGAATCGGTCAGCGACAGAAGCAGAGTCTTGGCTGCCGTGCTCACGAGGGGGAGAGCAGACAGGAAAATCAAAATAGCAATGAGCATGGAAGCCAGGGGGTCGAAACCGGACCAGCCAAAGTACCACGTGAGAATCGTGGAAATGATAACTCCAACGGATCCAAGGGTATCAGCCATGATATGGAGGTAGATACCGTAGGTGTTGGAGTTGTGTTCCGAGTGATCATGCCCTCCATGACTATGGCCATGAGAACACTCTTCTCCGGGAGCATGTCCATGGTTGAAGACGACGATACCGACAATGTTCACCAGGAGACCGAGGGCAGAAACAACAAGCAGCTCAGCCGTTCTCTCAAGCTCCACGGGGTTGTAGATACGTCCCAGGGCCTCGATACACACTCCTCCAGCAATAGCCACCAGCAGACATCCGTTGGTGAAGCCACTGACAGTCTCCACCTTTCCCAAACCGTAGGGGAATCGTGAAGAGGGAGGCAGCTTGGACAGAATGGAGGCCACCAGACCGACCATGAGAGCCAGACAGTCAAAGAACATGTGGATGGAGTCGGACAGCAGACCCAGAGAGTGCGACAGAATCGAGTACAGCAGCTGGATCAACATGAAGGAAAAGTTGAGCAGCAGAAAGTAGAAGATGTTTCGCGTGTCGCTGTGACTGATGATGGAGTCGATCAGACCGGGTCGTTTCTTGATGGACTTGTCAGAGGCGTCTTCTCCATCTTCAGACACTAGAGTGGGGACAAAGATGGAAAGTCCACAGACCAGAGCTTCGGAAGGAGTGGCACGTGACTTGATGGAGAGATCGAGAGTGAATCCTATAAGTGACGAGAAAACACCATTGATTCTGTTTGGCTGCAAGTCTCGTTTGGCAATGAGAAACACACCGCAAGAACCGCAAGCTACCACCAGCAGGATGATTTGCTCGATTGTCAGGGACACAAACAGAGCTGTGGGGATTGTGATGAGCAGACCCAGAGGAATGGCCTGGGAACTGGGGGTTTCGAGGTTCTGTTGAAGCACGAAAACAGCCACTCCCAGAGCAAGGTATCCGATTGCAAAGTCCAGAATCGGGCCTCCTACCAGGACGACGTCGTGCACCATGGAAATGAGCACGTAGACGAGATATTGCCAGGAAGATCGCCATTCAGGGACCATCTTGAGGGGAACATTCAGAGAGACAAACACGATGGCTGTGACTCTTGTTGTTCCGAGGAAAATGGCCGAGATGACGAGTGCGAAAATACCCGCCGTGAGCACGACGGTGTTTCTTGCGCCCTTTCTTGCTCCAATGGTGTGTTTGATACCAAACAGACGGAACACACCTGCCCAGAAAGTAGTGCATCCTGCCACCAGCAGCGCCGAAACGATAGGCGAGAGGACGTTGAGCTGGAGACAGAGAAGTGACGTTGCCAGTAAGGAAGTCGGCAACGAAATGAACGAGGGAATCGATTGTAGAAGAGACGACAGAGGGGGAATGTGGATTTGCAGATCGGGTATTTCTCTATCGTGAGTGTGCGAGTGGCCGTGAGAGTGACCGTGACCGTGAGAACAGCTTCCATGGTCGTGTGTATGGTCATGTGTGTGGCCATGTGTGTGGCCATGAGTGTGACCATGGGTATGTGTGTGTGCATGATCATGCTTATGGTCGTGAGAATGATCATGACTATGGTCATGTAAATGAGGATCATGATGGTCATGTGAATGTGCCTCATCAAGTCTCTCCACCAGCGGTCCCTTTGGATCACAATCATGCGTGTGAATCACATGGTCACACTCCTGTTTCAACGTGTCCAGTTCCACAGCTACTGCTCCTTCTCGGTCCTCTGAATTGCGAATTTCTCCATTAACCAGCGTCCGTCTGCGACTCCGCATAGGCAACGTCTCATCATAGCCCTCCTTGACGGGATCCAGCTTGCTCTCAAGCGTGTGATGGTGGAAATCGTTCAGCAATTCAGGCACGTTCAGAATACCCCAAGAAGGGGTTCTCATGGGTCCTGCCGAAGAAGGACCGCTGGAATTGGCGCCCAAGTTGCCGTATTTCTTGGCCTTGGCCATCTGCTCGGAAAACGACTCCGGCATGTCGATTTTCAGGCCGGTAGGACGTTGACTCATTGCGATATGGGAACGTGTGTTGTCGTGGAGATGATGGTTGTCGAGGTGATGGTTATGCACAAGAACCTAAAGGTGACGTATCGAATGTACGTAGATCAGGAGATATAGGTTAAAAGGGTGTAATAGGGCGATTGCTTGTGTAAAATACGTCTTTTGTTTGTGTAATATATTTTTATTACGTCACGTGATCTATTTAGTATATGACACGGCTACTACTCCAAAACTTCAGCCTTACCTCCAGGTGTCCAAGAGTGTGCCTGACACGCCAAAGTCTCAAATCTCAAACCGTTTGGGACTTCTAGCAGGAGGAGGTGGGAATAAATGGGAATTAAATGGAATTAATGGAGTAAATTCGGGAAAATCAGGAAAATCAGAAATAATTCGAATAATTGGAAATCTAGTATGGCCACTGTTTGGGATACCAGATTGGTCGAGGTAAATCAACGAAATTCAGGAAATCGGAAAAAGAACATTGAATTCAATTTTATTTTGAAAAGCCCAGAAAAATCCAAAGAAATCCATAAAATTCTTGAAAAATCAAGAAAAAATCGCAGTCCTCTCCTAAACCCAACTAATCACCACTCAGCCCCCTCAGACACTCCAAACATTCACAACACCATCGTCTCCAGACGTCACTAGCTTATCGTCCAGCCAAACAACGTCGTTCACCTCGTAGACACCGTGAGCGTTCTCAACCTCTGACTCAATGACCCACTGACCCGGAGCAGTCTCCTTGTAGACCACCAGCTTGCCGTCAGCGCCCGTAGAGGCGATTCGGCCGTTTTTGTTCCATGCTACCGAGTAGATGGCTCTGGAATGGGCCTCGGGCAAAGTTGCCTGCTGAATCCACTCCTCAGACAGAGGATCGGCTCTGAAGGCCGGTCTAATACCCTCATGATCGCCGGTACCGCCCACCTGGCCCTCCTTTTTCCACACAATGCACGTCTTGTCGTCCGAGGAGCTGACTAATCTGAGATCGGCTCCGTTTTGAGTCGGTTCAAAGGCGCATCCCCAGACGGTCGATTCGTGGCCACCGAGGTCAGCAACACAGATCCAGTCGTCGTCGTCTTCTCTCCACAGACGCACGGTGTCGTCGTAACTGGCGCTAGCAAACACCATCTCTGAGGGATGCCAGGCGACATGTTTGACGTCCTGGGTGTGGTCCTGGAGCACGGAAATGCACTCAAACTCGTCGTTCATGTCGTCGGCCTCCCACACCCATATACTCTTGTCTCTGGAGCACGTGGCGAGCAGCTGACCGTCACAGGACCAGCTGACGCCCTTGACCTCGTTTTCGTGGCCCTCAATCGCCGCCAAAAACTGCCACTCGTCGTCCTCCTTGCCCCAGATGCTCACGGTGGAGTCGAACGAGCCCAGAGCGAGCGAGGGAGCAGATCCGCTTGGCTTCCAGGCCACAGAACGCACAGATCGGTTGTGTCCTTCGGTGATGGTGGTCACCAGTTCCCAGTTGTTGGTGTTGTAGATGCGCACGGTTTTGTCGCCCGAACAGGTGGCCAGGAGAGGGAGACTGGGGTGCACAGAAGCCGCCCACGCTCGGTCCGTGTGTCCTTTCAGAGCTTTGATTAGCTGCATTGTGGTGATGGTGAGTAATAGGTGAAGATGGAGATGCAGAAAGTTAAAGGTGAGAGATGGTGAAACTAGAAGTGTATAATAGGGTAGGAATCAGGGGAAGGATGTGACTTGAAGATATATCAATAACTGTTGGTTTTTCGTTTGTACTGTAGTCATTATCGCTAAGTCTTTATTATTCAGATCCACAGTGCATGTGACTCCTCACAACGACTCGTCATATTCGGCTAATTGAAACTTTTAATGCAGAAAATCGTGGAAAATCGGGAAAAACACAACAAATTCAGTAAATGTCCAATAATGAAGGAAAATATTCAAAATACACAACACCACTTCCTCCTCTGATAAACGTCAAAACTCGCCACACTCACTATCACCAACCCCTCCAACTTCTTTCTCACCTCCATCTTAGGTTCGACAAACTTAATCAACGCACGAAACATCTGCAGCTTCTGAAAACTCCTAGGATTCGCTACAACAATGCTGCGCATAGGATTAATGGCATTGCGGGCAAGCCGGCCGATGCTGGTGAAGCCGCTGCAGAGACCGCAGCAGCTTCTGTTTCCCAGACTTTCTCCGTTCTCAACAGGTCGGTTCTTGCTGAACAAGAAGAACGATGAGAACAAACCCGAGAACGAAAATGAGAACAAACCAGAGTCTTCCGAGAAATCGAACGAAATGGTCAAGAAGGACACCACTTTTGATCAACTACCGCACATCCCCGACCCCAAGGCTGAAGCTCTGGCGAAAAAGAACGGATACGTGCCTGCCAAGGAGTGGGTTCGAGAGTCGTTTGAAATGCCCAAGACGGACGTCAGACGGCCCCATATTCTCAAATGGAAGGCTCTGGACGGCCACGGACCGAAACTGTTTGCTCTGGCAGTCATTCTGTGGATCATTTGGTGTGCATACATGGTTACTGGACGGGGAGGAAACGAGGGAGGAGAAACGACACTGGCAAACACCCAGTTCGTCAAGTACAAGATTGTCAAGAAGATGAAGATCAGCGACGACATTGAGCTCATTGAATTCAAGGGTCCTGAACGGTCCATGCTTCAGCCCAAGTACGCAGAGTACTGGGACGGTCATAAGATGTTTTCTGTTCACGTCAGACAGCCCGAAGTGCAGGTGGTGCGATCCTACACTCCTCTGCCGGTGTATATGATGCAGGATGTTGACGGTAAGGACCCGCTGGTCAAGATTATCAGCTGGGACACGGACTATAACGGATTCTGTATGCTGATCAAAAAGTACGAGAATGGAGAAGTGGCCAAATGGATCCAGTCTCTGCCTATCGGTACTGACGTTGATATTCGAGGACCCTTTATCGATGCTGTTGTTCCTGAGATTCCTGCCGATGCCAAGCCCCACAGAGCTCCTATGGAAGACATGCCCAGCCGAATTCCCGCTGACTGGAAGTACCTGGACGTTCCTAAACCGGACAACCTCGTTTTCTTTGCTGGAGGAACCGGAATCGCGTCCATTCTCCAGTCTCTCTTATCTACAAACCCTCCTAGAGGCTGTGTGGACATCCACTACTCTGTGCGAACTAGAGACGAGATCCCCTTTGAACGACTGCTGTATTTCCTCCAGAAACTCGGCCGAATCCGACTTTTCATGTACGTGGACAGCGAGAACAAGTTCATTTCCGCCAAGGACGTTCCCCAGCCTGCTCCTCTGAACATCAAACCCAACACCGATACCAAGGAGTACCACAACGCTCTCGAGCAGGCAGCAGCCCAGAAAAACGACAAGAACCGCCAGGGACCTGTCTACGCGTACGTGTGTGGTCCTGACGGATATGTCAACTACATGGCTGGACCTCGAACGTACGACGGTCAGGGTCCTGTCAAGGGTCTTCTCGGCCAGAAGGGATGGACCAACGAAAACGTCCGAAAGATGTAATGTATATAGCAATAGAATGATTGATGACAAGCGAGAGTGGGATAATACAAAATGCGAGTGTTAGCAGGTCAACGAACAATTCAGTTGAAGAGATAGACTCAAGTCATACTGCATACTTGGGAGCTTAGCTTATATCAAGTAAAGTTTCAACAATGTTAGTTAACAGATATCAACTAAGTATCAGTTGATAGGACAGCTTACTAACTGGACAATTCCGAACAAATTTTTCGTCACAAGATAACCCGGACTACAACCAACACGACTAAAAACAATTTCACTTCAATGAATCACCCACTTCAGCTCAATTACCGCATCATCTTGACTCATCACTCCGCCATGCGTAAAGTTTCAACATGACATTTTAGCTCGAATTTCGGATCCAACATTTCAGCTCTTCAACCTGAACACCATGTCGACCGTAGTCAATGCTGCGGCGTCGCTGAGCCTCGCGCTGCCCAAGGCGTCGACCATCTTCTCCATGATCCAGCCCACGGGCGTTTTCCACCTTGGCAACTACCTGGGAGCCGTGCGAGGATGGGCCGATGTAGCCAAGGCGAATCCCGATCCGTCGACGGAGATTTACTTTGGAGCGGCCGATTTGCACGCTATCACGATGCCCAAGGACCCCAAGCAGCTGCAGGAGTGGCGACATGACGCGCTGGCATCCATTCTGGCTGCAGGTATCGATCCTGACCGGTGCTCCGTCTTCTTCCAGTCGGCCATTCCCGAACACACACAGCTGTACTGGGTGCTGTCCAACAGCATAGGAATGGGCTACCTGAACCGAATGGTGCAGTGGAAAAGCAAGGCTGGCGTGGCCGAGTCTGCGTCGTTTTTCGAGGACTCGGAACTGCTCTCACAGCTCAAACATGGGTTGTTTTCCTACCCTGCTCTTCAAGCAGCAGACATTCTCATCTATAAGGCTACCCATGTCCCTGTAGGCGAAGATCAGAGCCAACATCTGGAACTTACACGATCGGCTGCCCAGTCGTTCAACGCAGTCTACGCTTCCAAGAAGAAGCCCTTCTTCCCCATCCCTACTACCCTGTTTGCACCTACCAAGAAGATCGCTTCGTTGAGAGACCCTTCTAAGAAAATGTCCAAGAGCGACCCTAACAAAATGGCGTCCATTTTCATTACAGAAAGCCCCGAACAAATCTACAAAAAGTTCAAATCGGCCGTCAGCGACTCAGACCCAGCTCCTTTCCTCTACGACCCTGAGAACAGACCTGGTTTGGCAAACCTCATGACTATCATGGCTGGTGTCCAGAGAGTGTCTATTGAGGAAGTTGAGAAGAATATCGCCCATATCAAGACCTTTGGAGAGCTCAAAAAGACAGTCAGTGATATCGTGGTCGAAGATCTGGCTCCCGTGAGATCAGAATTCGACAGACTCAAGAACGATAGAGCGTACCTGGAGAGTATCGTCAACAGAGGCAACATGAAGGCCCGAGAAAAGGCCTCCAAGACCCTCAAGGAGGTCTACGACCTGGTGGGTTTCGGCAACGTGCCCACCAAATAAGGATCGAGCTAATCCATCTGCATTATAGCTATTTAACTGTATAAACATAAAACTAATACATCCCTGAAGCAACGAATGGGTCTGTCGTCACCCCTAACCCTTACTGGCAACTCGCTCTCTAGAGGGAGTCTCGTGTCTAATGCGGTCTTCGCTTCGAAGCCGCTCGGTCAGCTCCTTCAGCTGCGCCTCCTGACGCATCAGATCTCGCTTCTTGGCCTCAATCTCCCGCTGAACAGTTGCCTCAATCTCCTTCAGCCGCTTTCTCTCAACGTACTGGTGGTTCAGGGCACTGGGGAAACTGTTGCCGCTAGAAGACAGTCGCTCTTCGGTCGAAAGAGTGTTCTCGTCGCCGTTGGACAGCTTCTTGGTTCGGTACTTTTCGTAAAAGTAGTCGTGGGTAATCTCCTTGAGATCGTGCATGTGCGAACCAAACAGCACGTTTCGCAGCTGCGCAAAATCAGAGTGTGAGGCGTCGTCCACCTCCACAAGACCCCAGGGGTACTGTCGAGCTCGGCAGGTTCGCCCGTCAATCTTGTACTCGGTGTTGCTGCTGACCACGGCAAAGGGAGTCATCTCCCGCAACATCATGTTCTCCTCAATGGTCTCATCATCGTCACCAGTGTAGGGGAAGAAGTAGATGGGGATCTTGTACTCCCTGATGTCTTCCATGATGAGCCTCTTGTTGAGATGCAGCTCGTCGGCAGTGAGAGTGTCTGCCTTGCTGATGACGGGAATGACGTTGGCCCGCGTAGCCAGAGCCTGCATGGTCTGGATATCACACTCCTGGAGACCGTGGCTCGTGGGGGTGATGAAATACAACACAGCATGGACCCGGTTGTCGAGAAACTTGGGGTTTCGCTTGACCCGAGTCTCCTCTCGGAGAATGTCATCAAACTGGGCCTCCAGGTAGTCAATGAGAGTCTGGCAACAGGCCGTGTTGTCTACATTCTCTCCAAACCCTGGTCCTTCAACCACATTGAGCTTGATGACAGTGCCGTCCTCTTCAAACTCCGTCTTGGTTTCCTGGATATGGAAACCCGAGTCCTGGTCCTGCATTTCAGGAGCCACCTGGGAGGTGCCTGCAGGAAAGATGGTCTTGTTGCACAGGCTGTTGATGAAGGTGGACTTGCCCGAGCCACTGGCGCCACAGAGCATGATGGACAGATTGAAGCCTCGCTTGACAATCTTCTTCCGACGCATTTGCTCGGGAGAGAGCTGTGTTAGTGGGTATGAATTGGCAGACGTAAGTCGGGGGTATCGAATTTGTGTTGATGTTAAGTTGTGTCCCTGTAAGATGGGCTAAATCACAGTGACGATCATGGAATTCGTGGTATCAACATAACACAGTGACGTCACGATAACCACATCGACATCACCGTGATTACTGTAAGTCACCATAGTCACAGCACTTTAGGAGTTGTGATACTACCAGGGTAGATATATCACCATCAAGAATGAAGACAGTAATATCTCCTTTAGTCAGTGGTATCACACATAGCCTGTGCCATCATTCGTTGTCCTTGTCGTATCACTCTTGGTCATCTGGGTCACTCAGAGATTGTGGATCACCTCGGGTATCATTCATATGATATCACCATAATTGCACTGCCATCTGGTATCGCAGAATGACTGTTTGACGGCTCACCACACATCTTCTCCATAACCTCTCTTTGATATCACAATCTCCATAACCTCTCCTATGGTATCACAAACACACATCACATAAACAAGGTCACTTACAGTTCCAAAGCCATGGAGAAACTTGCTGGCTTCAAACGTCTCATTGGACTTGCTGGTGCTTCCACTGGTTGGGGTTCTGCTCATGTTAGAAGTCGAGTACAAAGTCGTTTGTTGGTCGTATTCGTTGTTCTGTCGTTGTTTGTTGTTATGTTGTAAGTTCAAGTTTGTAGGTTATAAGACGCAGCGATTAGGCTTCAGCAAACTCTATGGGATTCGGAGGCCGGGTAACTGCGTCCCAAAAGAGATTTTGGCCTGAACCCAAAAGCAACCACACAGCATAATAATATATCACCACTCTACATTAAACAGGGCGCACATATATACCCGAACGACAGAGGAACAAGGAGCCCACAATTGAGGGTTGATCAAGGCAGAAAGCAGCAGCGCGAGGCCAACGATTACGAGGAGGAACAGCATCACAATCAGCAGTGTCACCACACACTAAACATACCCCCTGTCACAGCAAACATACACAACCAGACACAAGCACACACCCCCACTCATACCCCACACACATGAGAAAGTTACACAAAGACTTGGAAGACGAGTTTCCAGTCTTGCCGTCGTCGCCAAAACCAAACGTCGACAGCTCCAAGAGATCTCGTTCACCCAATCGCCGAGATTTGCCTGGAGGAGCAGGGTCCAGATCTCCAGTCCGAAGTCCGATCAGATCTCCAGTTCGAAGTCCAGCAAGGTCACCAGAACGCCAGAACTCACAGCCAGTCACCACGCCGGTAACTACACCGACCAGATCCACTCCCAGACCTCGAACCACGCTTGATGCGCAGTCGCCATCAAGAACGCTAGGATCGCCTTCAAGAAGTGGAGCAGGACCTTCGCATGCATCTCCATCGTCTTCTCCACGGCGGAAAACGTATACAGACCGGTACATTCCCAGCAGAACGGGTGTGAATCTCCAGGCTGCGTTCTCGCTTCTGCATAACGACCCTGTACCTTCTCCAAGTTCGAGACCCCAGGAAATCGAGCATCAAAAGCAACAGGAGGCCAACCAGACCTTTTCGCAGCTTCTCAAGGCGGAGCTGTTTGGCGATGACGTCCCCAACGTCATTCCATCTCCCATCAGCGACAGAAACCAGTCTGCTCAAACCGGCTCTAACGCTCAACACAATAATAATGCTAACGACGATACAGGCAGCTCGGAGAACGAGCCCATGGGCGGCTTCCACGGCGGGAACCAGAACGCAAACAGCGAGATCTTCCCTCAAAGAACGCCCTTTGACCTGAATTCGCTTCCATCAGGAAACAACACGCCTCCTAGAAACTCCACCAGTCGCTCAGTTCCCACTACACCAACAAGAAACCTGTTTTCTTACAGATCCAGCATCGAGAGACTCACCAGCGGCGGAAGTGGCCGAAAAGCTGCTCTAGACAGTCTGTATTCGCTTTCCCCGGTTCGTCCAGAGTCGCAACAGCTGCTTCTTTCGCCCAGAAAGAGCCCCAGACCCGTGGCCAAGATCCCCTACAAGGTTCTGGACGCCCCTGAACTAGCAGATGACTTTTACCTGAATCTGCTCGACTGGGGTTCGAACAACGTGCTTGGAGTGGGTCTCAACTCGTGTGTGTACCTCTGGCAGGCTCGAACCGGCGGAGTTTCCAAGCTTCTGGACCTCTCCCAGGATGGAGACAAGGTCACGTCTCTCCAGTGGATCACCCGAGGTAACCATCTGGCTGTAGGTACTGAACGGGGTCTGGTTCAGATCTGGGACGCCGAACACAACAAAAAGGTGCGAACCATGAGTGGACATCAGCTGCGAGTCGGCTGTTTGGCCTGGAAAGACCATATTCTGTCTTCTGGAAGCAGAGACCGATGCATTGCTCATAGAGATGTGCGTGTGGCTGACCATTACGTGGAAAAGTTCTACGCTCATCGGCAGGAGGTGTGTGGACTGAAATGGTCGTTTGACGACAATCAGCTAGCCTCAGGAGGCAACGACAACAAGCTGGTGGTCTGGGACGGTATCACTGACAAGCCTATTTACCGGTACTCGGACCACGAAGCTGCCGTTAAAGCTATTGCATGGTCTCCTCACCAACGAGGTCTCCTGGCTTCAGGAGGAGGAACGGCCGATAAGCGGATTCGGTTCTGGAACACCACCACTGGTGCTCTTCTCAACGAGATCGACACCGGCTCGCAGGTATGCAATCTCATGTGGAGCAAAAACTCCAACGAGGTGGTGTCGACCCATGGCTACAGCCAGAACCAGATTATCATCTGGAAGTACCCGTCGATGCAGCAGGTGGCCCAGCTCAAGGGCCATACTTACCGGGTTCTGTACCTGAGTATGAATCCCGATGGGCGCACCATTGTGACGGGAGCAGGAGACGAGACTCTGCGGTTCTGGAATGCTTTTAACAAAAACCCCACTGACGACCAAGGTAGCAGCGGGGTTCTGGACATGTACCAGCATTTGCGATAGACACGCGTGTCCAGATATTTATTGATATTGTAATATGTATATTAGGATGAGATGAGTGTAGGCGAGTTGTAGAGAGGCCCTTGACTGAGGAAGATAAAAACTAAGGGTTGTACATGGATCTGAAGAGAATGAACTATCAGTATATCTGTTGATTTTCTAGTCACATAGAATTCATTCGTGCTGTTGACACTCACCAATATGCACCTCCTCCATAAAGAAGGTTCTTATACCGACTCTTTTCGGTTGGACTTACTGTTTTTGTAAAAGGAAGAAAAAGGGCAGTGTTATCATAGTGAGCCAGCAACTGCTCCACTTCATACATTCAATCTCTCCCCAAATTAGCTTTGATTTATTTTGATTTATTGCTCCATTATTTTATCCGTGTTTTAATTTATGTAAATCCTATTTATCTCATTCGCGTGAACTCATGCATGCATTCAATTAAGCGAAGTTTGATTTTGCCAGTGTTGTCACGACATGGCGAAACAAAAAAAGGGCTTCTACGCCGTTCGACGAGGCCGTGAAATTGGCGTCTTCACGTCCTGGGCCGAGGTGCTTCCTCTGGTTGACAAATTCGCCGGTGCACTACACAAACGCTTCGAATCAAGAGCTCAGGCAGAACTATGGGTGTCGACAGCCCTGCCAGTTTCTGCTTCGAAAAGTACGCCAAATTGTGGAATCATGGGCAGCCAGAGCCCCAAGTTGGAACGCAGTCCGAGGAAACCCGCTACTCCGTCGAGATCTGCGATTTCGGCGGGTTTTAACGCTGCACACGATCAGGAACCTCCATCTCCTACGCGAGCACCAAGGAAGGAGGTTGAGAAGGCAAAGAAGGTGAACGTTTTCAAAAACGTGAAGCGACTGAAAGGCTCGTTCGCGTCGCATCAATCGGGCTGGTGTCCTACATCCAGTGAAGTGGAAATGGCTCATTCAATGTTCAATTTGATCCAGCAAGATCCGTGGATTCCAATTCAGGTTGAGGGAGGAATTCGAGACGGAAAAGCGGAATACGAGATATATTTTGGACCAGACAGTTCTCAGAATATCGCACGGCCAGTTGTTGTTTACGATAACGAGACTGAGGAGGAGTGGGCAGAAAGAGCTGTGCTGGTAGGTGTCTATGAAGCATGCAAGTTGATCCACAGGAGAAACGACGGTCTCAAATACAGTATTCAGACCACGTCCCTGTTTGCCATCCAGTGCATCTATAACCGATGTCCTGTATGGGAGGAGAAAGGCTGGATGGAGAACGGGAAGCCTGTTCCTCATCGAGATGTGTTGGAGAAGACGGTCATCTTGTTGCACCAGTTGAAAGGGAGGGTGAATTTCGTCAAGTTGAAGGTGGTAGACAACGAGCCGTAGACAACGAGCCGTAGGCGAGTTGTCTATATGCCGATACCAAAGTACAATTCTATGCTGTTGTATCTGTACCAAGGTCTGTTGTCTCTGAGATATCATACAAGCCCTTGAAGGCACAATTGTCCACCAAATGTCTCAGTTGTTTGTCAGAAGATAATGTTTCTACAATTGGGAAAATTTTCTCCATACTGAACGGCTGTTGTCTTCAGGCGAAAGGCACATGTTTCCTTACACGGCACTGACTTCTTCATACACATTGCTATCTCACCCCTCATACAACCCACACTGGAGCAAGTTGGAGCCTTGCAGCCCCTCATTGGAGCCTTGAACCGGATCCTGGAGCCTCACGATGAACACAACCCCACATGATATTACGATACGGCAATGGCCAATACGAGAGACTAACAACAAAGACCGGATACCGACCAGCCCATTGCATCACTCTAATTCTCCACACGAATAAGGGGCTCTATCACTGTGCTTCATGCACCACACCCCATATTCGGGCTGACAAAGACAGGCACGGCACTTCTTAATTGAACTGAGACGCTGAGATGGACCGAGGGCAATTATGGTGTCACGAGGGTGAAAAAGGTGTCAGCAAAATGAAAGCGCTGTGGAGTGGTAGGCCAGGATCATGTGAATGACAGCCATTCTAGACAACGAAGGCACCCAAGGCATCGAATGTACCAAGACAACAAAGGTACCCACTCTGACACATGCCAATACACCTGCCATTGGTTATCAAGGATCAGCTCCACAATAGCCCAGATCTATAGCCTCCTTGTTCGTTATCTACCACCCTGTCCAAGCCACTTCTCACCATCAAGCCACCCTGTTCTCCAGGTTAGCCAAGCCTGTGTACATAATATGACTCACAGAACGCAGTGAAGCCGTGCAAGCCAAGTCGCGTGTTGAGACATGTCTGAGTCGTGCGCGGGAGCCGTGTCTTGTCTGCGGACGTGCACACGCCCAAACGCCGCTGTGCCAATCACCAAAGGCCGATTACGCTGAGATGGCGCTCTTTGTCAACGCACGGCTTTCACGATAACTTATCAAAGGGTATAGACATAGACTAACAAGAGAGAATGCAGATGACGTTGCAATAGACTACAGAATGACACATAGTACCTGGGCCCTGAAGTTTGTAGCCCTCGACAGTGGCATTTGATGGGGGTTGTACCTGACTAGATCGCCGTGATCTCCATACACCATCAACAGTCGTTCGATCCTCTGATCACGTTATTTGCTCACTTGCGACCTCACTATACACTCGTTATTTCGCCAAGACATGGCGAATTCAGCAGGTTAAACAGCCCGCACTTTTCATATTGTAGCATAACATGGAGCCGTGCGTCTTGGCATTGTGGATATGACATTTAATGTAGGAGAGGGTTGGAGATAGCTAAGAAAACTTAGATAGTGCTGAATTGACACAAATGTTATATCCGAATTTACTGTCAATTTTTCCTTGTTTTTCCTTTTTTGCCCCATTTTTGAGCAATTTCTGGATTTCACGCTAGTCTCGTCACGGTTAATTATGGGAACTTTAGCATGCAGATTATGAAGGACCCATCATCTAAGGTTTGCATGTCTTGTTACGTGTACCGGAAGGTGTAGGACGTGAGGGGTATCCTATGGGCCTCAAACCGGCAAAAACGCGTCAAAATGAAGGCACCACAGTAATCCACAATTAATTAACCAATATTTTTCTCCAATTATCCACACATTTTCTCTCATCCCTCATCTCCTATCTAGACTATACATGTGTCATGCACTCCTCCACACTTGTTCAACAAACGTCATATCCAGTTCCACTCTCTTGGCAGAGCGCCGTGTCATGCGAAAAGTCAGGGTCAAGAGGCATAATTTGCATTTGCCGGACGAGCACAATGGCCGGGCGTGTCGCCCAGACGGCCTTCTCGCCCAGCATGGCCATATACATATAGACCGAGCTGCCGGGGACTCGGATTCCATCCCCCTGCTGTATACCCCCAATCAAGAAGACGAGTCTCTGGCTGGACCTTCCCACGAGCCTGACGATTCTTTTTCGATCCACACCGATCCGTACAGCGACTCTTTGACGCACGACTCCTTTTCCATCTCCAACGAGTATTCTGACGAGCCTGGAATCCCGCTACTACCAATGGAAAAATCCCACAATACCCACGAAAAGGGCCACCTGGACGATCACGTGATTGTCGACACCGCCGAGGTGCTCGAGGACACCTGTTTCTACGTGGCCCACAAGCTCGGCATTGTCACTGTTGACGATGAGCCCTTCCCCGAGAGTGTGGCCTACATTGCCCTGAAAGTGGACGAGATGGGCGACGAAGAGGCCCTGGCGATTCTCAAGCGCCACGTCGAGTACCATCGAGACGACCGAAACATCCCCGAGTCGTCCATGCTGCTGTGGCGGTCGCTGATCAAGCACTCCGAGGACTACGCCAAGGGCAACGTGTCCGACTCCGGGCAGTTTGGCCCTTCTGAGTCTGCCAAGAAAGACCTGGAGACCACGGTCGATAAGGTGACGACCCGAAACACGTACGAGGACGGTTCCGCCGACCTGGACCCCGCCAACATGTCTCCCAACGAGCTGAGCTTGGCTACTCGATACCATGCTGCCATCTTCCACTACTGGTCGCCTTACATTGAGGTTCGATCAGTGACCGATCCCTTCGATGACCCCAAACTGCCTGTCGAGACCATCCGAGCTTACCTCGCCGGTATCATCTGGCTCATTGTCGGAGCAGGAGTCAACCAGTTCTTCTCGGTGCGAATGCCTGCCATTTCCATCTCCACCATGGTCTGCCAGCTGCTGCTCTACCCTACCGGTAAGGCTCTCGAGTACATTCTCCCCGATAAGGGCTTCACGTTCCGAGGCACGCGACACTCGCTCAACCCCGGCCCCTGGAACAACAAGGAACAGATGCTGGCCACCATGTTCATCTCTGTCGCCATCGGAGGCACCTACATCACCTCCTACAACCTCTTTGTCCAGATTCTGCCCATGTACTACGGAGTCGACTACGCCCGACAGTTTGGCTACACCCTGACTCTGACCCTCGCTTCGCAGTTCATGGGCTTTGGTTTCGCCGGTCTGCTGCGAAAGTTTGTCGTCTACCCTACCAAGGCCATGTGGCCCACGCTGATGCCCACTCTGGCGCTCAACCGAGCTCTGCTGGTCAAGCAGAAGCGGGAGAAGATCAACGGCTGGCTCATTTCGCCCTACAAGTTCTTCTTCATTGTCGTTGCCTGCGCCTTCGTCTACTTTTGGTTCCCCAGCTACATCTTCCAGGCCCTGTCCACCTTCAACTGGATCACCTGGATTGCCCCTGACAACCTCAACCTCAACATTGTGACCGGCTCGCAGGGCATGGGCGTCAACCCCTGGCCCACGTTCGACACCAACAACATGTTTGCGCTGTTCGACCCTCTGGTTCTGCCCCAGTTCACCGTTCTCAACATTTACGCCGGCATGCTGCTCGGTGCCTCTGTCATCCTCGGTCTGTACTACACCAACACCAAGGGAACCGCCCACCTGCCCATCAACTCCAACCGAATCTTTGACAACACCGGCAAGGCCTACAACGTGACCCGGGTGCTGACTGACGGCACTTTTGACGACAAAAAGTACCGAACCTACTCGCCCCCCTTCTACACCGCCGCCAACCTCATGGTCTACTCGTCCTTCTTCGCCATCTACACCCTGGGCTTTGTGTACATTGGTCTGTCCGAGTGGCACACCATGGTGGAGTCGTTCCGAGACGTCAAGCAGGCCTTTGTCGACATCTTCCTCACCTCCAAGTACTACCTGATGAAGCTCTTCAACCGACACACGACCCGAGAAGAAACCGAGTTTTCCCAGTTCACCAACCGACAGGACGAGCCCTTCTCGCGAATGATCTCGGCCTACCCCGAGGTCCAGAACTGGGTCTTCATCGGTCTCCTGGTCGTTTCCTTCGTGCTTGCTGTCATTGCCATCCGAGTCTGGCCCACAGACACCCCCATCTGGGGTCTCTTCTTCTGTCTGGGTATCAACCTGGTGTTTCTGATCCCCCTGACTCTCATTCTGGCCTACACCGGCTTTGGTTTCGGTCTCAACGTGCTGGTGCAGCTCATTGTCGGTTACGCTCTCCCCGGTCACCCCCAGGCCATGATGATCCTCAAGGCCATCGGCTACCAGGTCGACGGACAGGCCCAGAACTTCATCACCGACCAGAAGGTGTCCTACTACACCCACATGCCTCCTCGAGCTCTGATGCGATCCCAGCTCATCGGCACCCTTGTTGGCGCCTTTGTGTGTCTCGGAGTGCTCTACTACCAGCTCGAGATTGACGGCATCTGCACCCCCGAGCAGGCCACCACCACCAAGTTCACCTGTGTCTCCCAGAACACCTTCTTCTCGGCCTCCGTCATCTGGGGAGCCCTGGGTCCCGCCAAAATGTTCCAGATCTACCCTGCCATGAAGTACATGTTCCTGCTGGGTGCCGTGGTCGGCCTCATCTTCTGGGCCATCCAGTACCCCCTCCCCACCTTCCTGGCTAAGAAGTTCCCCCAGCACAAGGAGCGAATTGTTTCCGTCCAGTCGACCCTCAAGATGTTCAACCCCGTCATCTTTGTCGGCGGAGTTCTCAACTTTGCTCCCTACAACCTGTCCTACGCCACCGGAGGCCTCTACGTCTCCTTCCTCTTCTCCTGGATCAAGCGACGGTACTCGGCCTGGTGGTCCAAGTACACGTACGTGCTGGACGCCGGTCTCATCACCGGAATCGCCTTTTCGGCCATTGTCATCTTCTTTGCCGTGCAGTACAAGGGCGTGGAGCTCGAGTGGTGGGGCAACACCGTGTCCTACGACAACCTGGACTTCAAGGGTGCCATCCTCATGCCGCTGGCCAAGGGCGAGACCTTTGGCCCCACCCCCGAGAACTTCCCCTAGTTTATTTATGATTAATGAGTATTAGTGAATATGAGTATTGAGTATAGTGTGCAGTTGTAGACGATATTAGAGTGTAAAAAGGGTCAATCGATGAAGCTAGTGATCAAACGTCGTGTGAATACACCAAAGTTTTAGTTTCAATTCACTTCTCTATTTGGGGTTATAAAGAGAAGATGTCTAGTTGCAATTGAGTGATGGTGGTATCACCAGAAGTTATCACAGCTGTACTGTACTTGTAAGTCCACATGAATCCAGTCAATCCACAATTGTTGAATATTGCTGATTTTTTTTTCAATTTTCCCCCGTTTATTCACTCACATTATTTCACGCTCAATTATCACCACTCAAGGTGGGGGTTGCTTATTTTCGAAGGTGGGCAGTTAATTTTGACAGATTTGAAAAGCACACTGTATCTGATCTAGAAGGGATATAGCGATGAAAATTACATCATCGTGCTCCTTGAACCTCTCAGATCAGGGCTATTACAAAATAATTCTATTTCCTCCATGATTCACCTTCAAATCCAGCGTCGCTCTCTCGGATCCCGCCTTCCGAAATGCGGCTCACATATAGCACCAGCAGAGTTTCATAATATCAAGCGGCTGGAAAGCTCGATGAGGCATGGTGGACAAGGGTTTATCAGTTTTGAGACAGATAACAGGGCCCTTGGAGGGTGAAAACATCCGTGTGTATCCGGTAGATGCCATTTGAGACCCCATATGCACAGCTTATCTCTGGAGGGATAGGAATAGGTCAATTGGCATGTCCACTTGAGAAAAGTTGCTGTGGTGAACTGAGAACATGAGGTTCCTGAGTGAAGTAATGGATACAATGGTAATTGAAGCATGAAGAGCGTTTCAGGACTCGCTGTTAACTAATTGACTTACTTTTGAGCTGTTTTGGGGCATTCTACGATGATTAATCAGCAGCACCTTTCCATAGATGATCCACCAATGACAGCTCACCCTTCCTCTGACGTCATAGAATCCATGTGACAACAAAAAACGTGGGGAAGATCAGAATCTCCGACTCTCCGATATGCATCTTTAGCGTCTCTTCTACTGATAAGAGATGTCATTAATAACCGTATCTCAGAAGATCAGGTTTGGGTACTTCTACTTCTACCAGTAGCTGAAACACTGCTAGCTCTTTCAGAAGTGTATCGATTGACACCAAAGTATGTTCTTTCCTTCTTTTATTATAGATCACTCGGGTTCATGGCTTCATGTCAAAGATCAATCGATTGATGCAACATTACTACGATGTTCTAAGACCCGATCAGTCCAACCAACATTGCTCAAAATCTATACTGTCTTCTAGATATCCCATCAATTTGACGTCCCATGTCGTGTTCAATTCAATTCATTGTCTGGCTTAGTCAGCCAATATGATTAGTCATCAGCTTGTTGCAAAAAGCAGATGACTAATCCGATTCGTGAAAGCTTAATAAGACCGGCCTTTATGCGCTTACTAATCAGCTTACTAAGCACACCGTTTTGCCATACTGACTAAGCACGATCATCTCCGATTGATGCCCGCTAGCGCCTCCTCAACCCCTCACGCTCATAATACCTATTACTCACATCTTTGATCATGCCAGCCGTACAGCTTTTAGCATGATCATGCATATCTGGGGAGATGAACATGTAGAACTATGTGGAAGATCGGTTGTTGGCGGGGAAGGGGTGTGATGAAGAAGAGGTGATTTGCCCGAGGAATCGACGGAGTAGAATTGATTAGTCAGCTTTCGGATTTGTCCTGTTATTTCTTCAATTTCTTTGGTTTGTTTTTTTTTCTCTGTTTTTCTTCCATTTTCCAAAAATTTCTAAATTCAATCTCCCGATCTCCTTATTCTCGGTGGCGTCTCTTCTCAGGCCATGGTCACGTGGTCTGCAGTGCATGCTGAGGCTATTGGAGGGGGACGAATGGACACGGTGAGGCGTCCGTCTCAGTGTGGTCACGTGACCGGTGCCTCAATCTCGCTTGCTACACCTACGCCTTAGTTTCATCTTTCTCACCATCCATGTCCCAATCGTCAACCTTCGCTAAGCTTCCACTTCAAGGGCAACTGTGGTGTTAAAGCTTAAAAGAGGAATTGAATTTTCCATTTCTCGAGACTAAATAAAACCACACACGTACATTTCTTCCTCACCCCCAAACCCCACCACACACACAAAAACGATGATTTCTCGACTTGCCCGTGTCCAGCGGTCCGCCGCAGCCCGATCTGCCTCCCGATCCGTCATCAGACCCGCCATCGTGGCCCCCATGGCCTCCATGAACCTCCGATCCCGGTTCTACTCCGACAAGGCCTCCGAGACCAAGGGAGAGGGTGCTGAGGCTGCTGCTGAGGCTGCCGGACCTGCCGCTAACGCCGCCGCCGACGGTGCTGCTGCCGAGACCAAGCCTGCTCCTACCGCCGAGGAGTACGAGGCTCTGCTGGCCAAGTTTGAGAAGAAGGACAAGGAGTGCGCCCAATTCAAGGAGCACTACCAGCGATCGATCACGGACTTCCGACACCTGCAGGAGACCACCAAGCGGGAGATCAAGAAGGCACACGACTTTGCGCTGTCCAAGTTTGCCAAGGACCTGCTGGACTCCGTGGACAACTTTGACCGAGCTCTGGGCGTTGTTCCCGAGGAGGTCAAGAACGACCGGGAGAACAACAAGGAGCTGATGAACTTCTACGACGGCATCAAGATGACCCAGGACATTTTCGAGAAGACTCTGGGCAAGCACGGCATGCAGAAGCTCGAGCCCGTGGGCGAGGTGTTTGATCCCAACATGCATGAGGCTGTGTTCGAGGCTCCTCAGCCTGACAAGGAGGCCGGCACTGTCTTCTTCGTGCAGCAGACCGGTTTCACTCTCAATGATCGAGTCCTGCGAGCCGCCAAGGTCGGTGTTGTCAAGGGCGAGTAAGTTGGACACCAAGTAAATTGTATATAGTAATGAGTAATGCGACTGGAGAGAGCAATACGTGCACGAGCAATACGAGCACGTAGTGCGAGTGTTGCGAGTAGGTGAGGAAGTAGCAGGAGCACGTAGTGCGAGTGCTATTGTACGATTGAATTGTGTCTGTAGCATGAGTGCTAGTGTCACTACAAGTAGTGAATTGTCTACCTGACATGAGCAAGTGCAGTGTAAGGGTGAATTGTGTATCGAGTGCAAGAGAAGACTGTTTTATGAGATGGATCTGTCATTTGCGATTAGCGTTGATGATCTAAGAGTAGGGGTTGGTAAGAAGATCAGACATATCGCAATTGAGTGACTCAATGTACTTGATGTAGATGTGTCGTCGATTGATTGTTCACAATGATTCTCCGAAGCTCTTTGGCTTACCATGGCTCTATAGCATGGATTGTTTCTCAGTACAAGTAAGCCAGATCGAGATGTGTATGGTAGTGAATCATGACGACAGCTATCGATGGTTACTCTCAATATATTTAATATGGTAAGAATGGTCTAGTTAGATGTATGTACCATTCTTCAACATCCTTGTTATGACTACAGAACCAGGAGGTTGGGTATTAGTAATCCGGATGTTCAAGGTCAATGGCAAGTCTGTTGCTGAAACCATCAAAGTGGGTGGATCAGTAACACACACCATGCCAGTTGGCTACCTATGGACGATTTCCAACCTTTCCTTGCATGCATCATGGAGGTTAGTCATCCCACTGAGGACATTCAAGAAGAGCCTGAAATATATAGCAAGACCCGACTGTGTCTAAAGACATCAATCGTCTTATTGGCAGACCCTGTCTAAGTCAACCAATACTCAATCAATAGAAACGATGACCTAACCATCAGAGGCAGAAGTGCGTGTTCTCCAAGTTTCTCTTCTCGTGACTTTTGGGCCTAAGAGGACCCTGCTCGCTCGAAAGAATGATATCATCACCAGATGTGTTTATAGGCTCTTTCAAGTTCAAGTGTTTGAAACGGTCAAACAACACGGAAGTACGAGAGCTTGGACTTGAATATGCTAGTGTTCTCGGAACTTTTCCATATCGTGATGTAATGTTCATTTTGCCTAGAAAATATACCATAAATCACTGTGAGTACCCACAACCAACTTGAAGACGAGTCATGAGTGACGTGTTTGGCTCGTTCTCTCAAGTAGAGCTTAACTAAAATGAATTGTTGTGAGAGTAGGACATCAGGTTCAACTGCAAATAATGAGTGACGATGGCTTGAAATTTCTCTATTACAAGAGCTCTGGCAGCAGTAGCTACGAACCAATCTACCTCTCATTTCTCTAGCACATCTGGAACATTGAAAATGAAACCCCAGGTGAATTTTGAGGTCAACTAGAGCTCAACTAATTGGACCCAAAGAAGGGAGGGACTCAAAACAGGGTCAGTATACAGTGAAACACATCTTGCGAGGTTTTTTGTGACTCAATAGCTTCAATTGATTTGGTAAATGTCACTCCTCCGAATATTGTCTGTATTATGACACTTTTTTTGCTGTAATTTTGAACCCTCAAGAATCGAACTCATCGACAGGGTTTGGCTCAGATAGGCAGGGTCAAAATCAATTAAGGAAACCCAAAACGCGTCTACGCGACAGAACTAATTTATCCCCAAGCACACCTTTACCGACATGTCGGAGAACAACATGGACAGTACAAGTACGACAAACGCTGCCTCTGTACCAGAGTCAGCTGACGACGAACAACTCGAATTCTTTGTGGACAAGATGGAGATTCGGACCAAGTTCAGCACCGGTGTGAAGGAGTTTGAGGAAGGGGAGAAGGAGCTGCATTTCAAGGTGCCTGAAAGAACGATCATTGGCAGCGTTCACTCGAAATACATCCATCTGGTGATTGAAAACCCCATGCACCACAACCAGTACGCGAAACCCCTCCCCAAGCATTCTTCTGAAAAGAAAGAAGGTGAGAAGCTGAGGAGGTGGAGTAGAAAGTTTCGCAACCTGTGGGTGGACGCCCAAGCTGTGACTGAGGAGTATTCTGGGGTTCACCCGGAGTCACAAGTCGAGCAGACGCCAATTGGGGCTGAGCAGGCGCCTCCAATTGAGCCTGAGCAGTTGTCCACATCTCAGGTTGAATCTACATCGCAAGCTGAGTTACCCACATCTCAGGTTGAGGCTGAAGCTGAGAACCTGTCCACACCTCGAGTTGAAGCTAACGTGCCCACAACTCAGATCAAAGCTGAGGACTCGCCTAGGCTTGAAACTGAAGCCACATTTCAAGCTGAGCAGCCGTCAACTCCTAATGGTGAAGCTGATCAGTTTTCCACACCCCCTGAAACCGCAACTGACCAGTTTTACACACCTCAGAAGGAAGCTGAGCAGACCCAGAATGGACCTGAGCAGGCCTCCCAGAATGAAGCTGAGCAGCTGCCCAGTTCTGAAATTAAAGCTGAAGAGGATTCCGCATCTGAAGATGAGCCGTGGTGTACCCGCCTACATAGGTCTACAAAGGCTCGCCCTGAGAAGACTCATAAACCTCGCTCTAAGAAGATTCAAAAACTGGGGATGGGCGTCCTCAAAGAAATGCCGCCTCCGCACATGTTCTTCCACGATATCTGGCAACCGGAACCGGAGCCTGTTGATGATGACGTCGAAGACGACAGCGAAATTGAAGCTGATCAGCTGCCCAGTCCTGAAACTGAGGCTCAACAGCTGTCCAATCCTGAAACTGAACGCTCTTCCACTCCCCAAGTTGAGACTGACCAGGTGCCCACGCCTGAGAATGAGGCTAGCCCACCTAAACGACCACATGAGTCGACGGTGGATCGCCCTGAGAAGATCAGGAAATTGGGTGACCTCAAACCAATTCCGGCCCATGGCACGTCTTCAAACCAGACCCAGAACCCTATCGTCCCGTCGACCTGGTCGATGATGTGGAGGGCATCTACCCGGGCACAAATGATCGCCGAACAGAGACAGCTTGAGGGTGACGGTGGGGACGATACCGCTTAAGAAGGTGCAAGAGCTGATAGTGCGGAGATCAAAAGGATTTAGACCCACCACTTAACGGTCTTGTACAAATACTTCTTGCACGTTTGAGGAGATCTGTCACTAATAATTCCCGACACTTCTATGCTTCTTTCCTGGGGCGAGGTGCTGGTTTGTACACAGATCTGTCCTCTGAAGAGCTGAACAAGCCAGAACAACTTAGTTTGCGACGGTTACTCTCCTCATACCGAGTTTCCTAAAACGACTATTGGATTCATCACAGACAATCTCAACGTTACTCATTGAGCTGTGGACATGACCAGTGGCTTATATCAGTACTGTACAAGTACCAGATACTAACAATGTTGAACTGTTGAATAAGGTGAATTCTATATAACAAATACATGAACGACTTACAATACACAAGTACAAGTACCGGTAGATGCTTCATAGGTTTATTCTTGGTGTCAACATAGCTGACTAGTGGTATCAGGGACCGGTACAATAAACGAATGAGTGATAATCGAGCCCAGGGAGACCATTAGTGGTCTTTGGTGCCACATTAAGTCTTCTTCTGGACTCAAAGAGCTGTCTATTGATTGCCTAAGACCTCTGAGGTCATTAGCACACTCTTGACACCTTTGTTAGACGTCAAGGTATGGTTGTCCACAGTCTCAGTCCATGAGGCAGTAACATAGGTCAATTGATTCGCCTGAGTAACATCTAACAGTTTCCTCCAGATACGCCAAATGTCTCTACCATTACCTCTACCACCAATTACTTCATTCGTTCATTGTTACTATTTACATTATTGATATTGGCAAGCTCGTTAGGCTAAGACTCACTGCTATCGCAGTTCGCCCTGTTCGTCCAGTTATCGCAAAGCGACACCGTACTTGTCCACCAAAATCTCCTTAAAGTCATCCAGCATCTTATTAATCTCCTGGTTCTCGAGGTTTCGCTCCATGGACTGGAAGTTGATTCGGTAGCACTGCGACGTCAGGCCGGTCTTGGGGTTGGTGAAGGTATCGGTGAGGGCCACGTTTTCGACCAGATCGCCGGCAGTAGCTCGGATCAGCTCCATGATGTCGTTCTCGTGGATGGAGTCCAGAGCAGCGCCCTCAGGCAGCCAGAAGGCCACGTCTCGGTTGGTACCGGGGTACTTTGACCAGGACTTGAAGGTGGTGATTTCGTTGGGCTTGAACTGCGACAGGAACCGCTGGTCGAGCGACCAGAAGAGCCGAATGTCGGGAATACCAAACAGAATCATCGCCAGACGCTCGAGACCCAGACCAAAGGCCCAGCCGAAATGGGTTTTGGGATCGAGACCAGATGCGGAGTACACGTGATCTCGCACCAGTCCGCAGCCGCAGCACTCGAGCCACTCGCCCTTCCACCACACCTCGATTTCCCACGAGGGAGTGGTCCAGGGGAAGGTGGTTTCGACCCATCGGACTCGCAGAGGCTTCTCGAGATCGGGATCAGTCGATCCGGCAATCTTGGCAGCAACCTTGGCTCGCTCAAAGATGTCGCCAACAAGCAGCTCGATGGACTTCTTGAGATGAGCGCCGACAATCTCGGTTTCGGCGACAGACATGTACGCAGACTTGGGGTTTTCAGCAGTCTCCACCCATCCGGAACCCTCCTCAACAACGAGATTGGTGGTGGGGATGGCCTCCAGGTCAGACTTGAGCTTACTAATCAGCTCCTCTTCACTTGCGTACTCGTTTCGTTTCCAGGTTCGAGCGCCCTCCATCTGGTGGAAGGCAGGGTAATGGGTTCGGTCAATGGTGTCTCGTCGGTACACGTCGGCAGTGACAAAGAAGCCGGGTGTCTTTGTGTGCTGAAAGCAGTGAACCTCATGGGCACTGGTATGGGTTCTCAGCAGCGTGTCCTTGTTGATATAGTAGGTGTCAGTCTTTGCACGTCCAGGGTGGTCTTCCGGGAACCCCAGCTGGTCAAAGTTCTCGTGTTTGCTCACGACTGGGTGAAAGTCGTTGTAGGCCGTGTATCCCATGCCCTCAAACCGCTTCTCGATGATAGATCGGATGATTCCCACGGGATGGGAGTCCTGGAGGTGCAGATTTCGGCCAATGAGAGCGGAAATCGCGGGCGTGATGTTGGTCCATTCGTCCACGGCGTGCTTCTTGCCGTCCACCAGCGTCGACTGGTGCCGAATAGCGCCTCGAAGCGAGGTCAACAGACGTCGAGACATGTTAGTGTGTGGTGAAGAGAATGTAAAGTTGCAAATAGAGTTGATAGGTGGATGGGGGTGGAGTGGAGTTGAAGGTGTTGTAGAGGTGGTAGAGAAAAACGGAAAGTGAGACGTTGGTAATTGCGCTTTTCCGAGCTGATCCCACTTTTCAAACTCGAAATTGGAGGATTATTCGTTGTATTACTAATGGTGGTGTGAGAATCTCGGATCTTACTTTAGTCGACTTTGACATCAAACAGAGGGGGGTGTTTTTGAAGGTGATTTTGTATGAGATAAATAGCTGAAAAGTAGTCAATCGTTATTGGGGTGGCACGATAAGGATATTGACAGTTTTTCTCACACTCATCACTACTTTTTGGCCACATTTATCACTCCCTCATTTCTGACTAATCACCCAATTAGTCAAAGTGAAAACTGAAAAGTTCGGTTAAGAAATACGACATTCAGAGCACACCCCATAGTTAGGACATCTAGTAGTAAATTAGGCGGGAAAAAAGCTCAAATCTGGTTTCTGAGTGCCGAAAATACTCTCATTAGAATTTTCATCTATGATTTCCACCTACAAACGGCTTATTAAGCAGTCAAATCACTTCAGCAAAATTAGTTCTTGTCAAATACAGCACTCTAGAAACAGATACCAAAAATTTTCGAATCAGGTTGACACTAAAGTCAACTCTTGTGAAGACAAACAATTCTGTCCTGTATCGCTTTCCACCTTGGCTTACTAATCACACCTACATTTCTGCACTTCCTGCAGGCTGAACCTTCTCTCCATCTCACCATGATCCTTCGAACGCTTCGAGTGGCTCGGTTTGTGCCGTTACAGCCGTGGAGGCCTCTTGTGCGTCACTATTCTGCCCAGAATGCGACGAAAAAAATCAGAAATATCGGCATCATCGCCCACATTGACGCTGGAAAGACGACCACCACTGAACGGATCCTGTACCTGTCTGGAACGATCAAACATCTAGGAAACGTTGATGAGGGAGATACGACGATGGATTTCCTGCCTGCGGAGCGGGAGCGGGGAATCACGATTGCGTCGGCAGCCACTTCTTTCAACTGGAACAACCACACCGTTAATCTCATTGATACCCCTGGTCACGCGGATTTCACGTTTGAGGTGATCCGTTCGATTCGTGTGCTTGACGGCGCTGTGTGTATCCTTGACGGTGTAGCTGGAGTCGAGGCGCAGACAGAAAAGGTCTGGAAACAGGCGTCTGAAATGGGCATTCCGAAAATTGCGTTTGTCAACAAAATGGACCGAGCTGGAGCTGGCTTTGGACGTACCGTGAAGGAGATTGTGAGCAAGCTGCGCACCCGCGTGGCTCTGCTGACTGTGCCTGTGTTTTCGCAGTCCTCAGACCAGGTTTTTGAGGGAGTTATCGACATTCTCAACGGATGTGTCATCACATGGACCCCTGGAGGAGACGGAAAACAGTCTGTGGTTGTTCCCGTGTCCGAATCGTCAAACGAGGTCCAGGAAGAGTACCGAAAGGCCCGTACTGCGCTTGTAGAGTCGCTCACTGAGCTGGACGAAGAGCTGGTGGAAAAGTTCCTCGAAACCGAAGATTACATGCAGATCTCGACTGAAGACATCAAACGGGCCCTGAGAACGGCTACCATCAACAACGAGATTGTACCTGTGCTGTGCGGAGCTTCTTTCCGAAACATTGGTGTCCAACCGCTTATGGATGCTGTGGTTGACTTTTTGCCCTCTCCTGGAGAACGTCCCCCTACTGACGCTATTATTGCAAAGTCTTACACTGGAGGAAAGAAGGCCAAGGTGGTGCCTGAGCGACCTATCGTTCTGGACGACTCCCTGAAGAACCTGTGCTGTGCTCTGTGTTTCAAGGTCGTTCAGGATCCCCAAAAGGGTACTCTCGTCTACGTTCGAGTGTACAAGGGAGAACTGAAACAAAACTCGCAGCTGTACAACACCACTGCGGGTACTAAGGATCGAGTGTCACGACTTCTCAAGGTCCATGCCGATGCCACTTCTGAGGTTGCTTCTATCACCGAAGGCAACATTGGAGTTATCCTGGGCTCTCAGGGTCTGTCTACCGGTGATACCATCGTCTGTCACTCTCTCAAGAAGGATGCAGTGATGAAACTGCCTGCAGAAAACCGTCTCATTCAGCTGAAACCCATCGCTGTGCCTCCCCCAGTCTTCTTTGTGCGAATCGATCCCGTTTCCATCGGTGATACTCGACCCATGAACGAAGCTCTGGAACTGCTGCTTCGAGAAGACCCTTCGTTGAACGTGTCACGTGATGAAGAGACCAACCAGACGACTCTTTCCGGTATGGGAGAGCTTCATCTCGAGATTGCCCAGAACCGTCTCATTGAGGACTTTAAGGCTAATATCGTCATTGGACCTATCATCATTTCGTACAAGGAGACACTCAACGAGCCTACTCAGAGCGTCACCAAGACGATTGAGTCTGAGCCTGGAGCTGTGAGCACCGTCAGACTTCATCTGGAACCCATCACCGAGATGGACGAGGTTTCCGAGCACGAAAATGTCATCGACCACGAACTGAACGTCGTCTCGTTCCCCTACTCCATGTTCGACGCCGATCTCGAGCCTGTCCCCGAGTCCAACCAGCGATACTCGTTTGAACGAAACACCAAGGAGCTCACTCCGGACGTCATGGAGGAGTGTTTCCGAGTCGGATCGATTCCTCCCCTGGCCTCCTACGGACCCATCTGCAGACTTCCTCTCAGAAGCGTGAGAGTTGTGATCGAGGCCTGGCATATTGCCCAGCATATCGACAACACGGCTTCTCTCAAGACTGCCACCCGTCTGGCCATCATGGAGGCTCTGTCCAACGCCAACGCTACCCTCATGGAACCCATCATGAACGTCTACGTGTCTGTCAACGAGGCCGATATCGGTCTGGTAGTCAAGGATCTCAGTGGAACCAGAAACGGACAGATTGTGGGCATCATGGACCCCTCTCAGCTGAACGAGGGAGACACTCATTCCGAGGAGTGGGTCGCCACAGCTTCAAACACATATGTGCCTGCTGACTACACAATGTACCTGTCCAAACACGAAGACCAGGCTCGATCTCAGCAGTCTGTGGTACATGCACGAGTGCCTCTTCGAGAAATGGTCGGATACCTCAAGACTCTGAGATCCATGACCCAGGGACGAGGCAGTTTCACCATGGAAGTGGACCAGTACGAGGGAGTGACCCCTGATAAGATCCAGGTGATTGTCGATAGCATTTTTGCTTAAGGGAAGGAAGAAGGAGGATTAGGTGTATATAGAGATTGGATTGTATATATTGTAAGGGAAAAACAAGTAAAAAACATGTCACTGATTTTTACAGCTCCAGTTGAGCATCTAAGTAAACTTTGCTACACTGTAGGCATTATTTTTGCGTTAGTTCTGACGCTAAGAAAAAAATCGCCCCCTAATTTGGCAAAAAAGACCACCTTGCGGTGGAGTTGTTGATCAGCTTGAGAAGCTACCGGAATCAAACCGGCTAATGTTCCTCCACTGTCATTTGCATGACATGGACAGGAATTGAACCTGCAACCCTTCGATTACAACCAAGTTGACTGGAGTCGAAAGCTCTACCATTGAGCCACCACATCAACAACTTAAAAAAACGGGTTTTTTGGGGGGTGATCTACGTCAAATGCTTAGTCATCACGGCGGAAATAAGGGTGGAAAAGGAAAACCGAGACAATAGAGGACTTCTTTGAGCTGAAATCAGCCTATATCTGCTAAAATATCCAAGTTTCACCGCCATTTCCCCTTTTTGAGCACTTTTCATTTCCGATCTAGACAAAGAAGATCATCCAACGGTCCAACGGTTTTTCCTTAAAGGGAAGGATTTCGAAAAAGTGGTTAAATGAGATATGAGAGATGAGTCACTAAGGCTGCCATATATACAGATCGGACTTTGTGTGCACCTTGACCGCCTTTTTCTCGTACTCGTTTTCTCTTGTCTCAACTGCGCCTCTCAGACGTCCTTCAGGCGTGCTAAAGTGCGTCTTTTGTTTGTCTGAGAAGTTGATGTGATAAAGAATGGAAATGTCTGATGAGATAGATGGAATGGGGTTAATGGTACACGTGAGTCGAATATTTAGCAAGATACTGCTCATTTAGTGCTCACTTAAAAGTCCTCCCTTTATCCCATTGCTCATTAATTCATTTCTACGCTTGGTATATGCAAGGCGGGTCAGCATCATGAGATACTTACCGAGGTCAGTGAAAGACTTGTAAAACAGCTGAATCTGAGAACCAAAACCTTGGCCGAATTCTATCCGCTCCAGTGTGTCCAGAAACGCGTCGAAACACCACCTGCCAGTCCAGATCCCGTTGCAAAGAGACATGGCTGCCAGACCTCCAACCTAAAGGGTAAAACAAGTTTTGAGCAAGTGGGAAAAGATGGACTTTGATAGCGGGTGACTGACAACCTGAATATCGATTTTAAAAGCGTAGATTTATTTGAAATGGCCCATTCATCTAATTCCGACTTACTCCGGTCTCGTTCACCGTCCAGCCACCCCACTAGCCCCTATACCCCTGCGTAAGGCACGTGATGGAATTCGCGCTAGGTTAAGCTTGGTCTTGCGTGTCGTGTAAATAGCGACGTTTGAAATTATCTCACCAGGCCACCACCATGGAGGAAATCAAGAATCTCAAGAACATAGGCCGCAAAATCCGGCCCAAGGAGAGCCAGCAGAAGCTCAACGAGCTGATCCGTCCCAAGGAGAAGGATATGAGGGGTGAGTGGGAAGAACTGGGAAGACATGAACAAACATCATGACTTAGAGACAGCTGAAGACAAGACTCTCGCTACTTTTTGGCTAACACAGGACTGACTCAATTCATTGCGGATCTGCGTAATGCTCGGGCAAGGGAGATGGAGGAGAAGCGGGTGAACCAGGAACTGGCCAACATCCGGCAAAAGTTCACAGACCCCAATCTCAGCGGCTACCAGAAGAAAAAGTACGTGGGCAAGCTGCTGTACATTTACATTCTGGGCTACAAGGTGGATTTCGGGCACCTGGAGTGTGTCAAGCTCATCAACTCGACGAAATTGAGCGAGAAGCAGATGGGATACATTGCCTTGTCGGTGCTCATCAACGAGGACCACGAGCTCGTGCATATGGTCATCAACTCTGTGCAGAAAGATCTCGATGGAATGGACGAGATGCACAACTGTCTGGCGTTGCATCTGGTGGCCACGGTGGGAAGCGAGATGATGGGCAGCGAATTGAACCACGATGTGTACAAACTGCTCATTTCGCCGACTTCTTCGACCTTTGTCAGAAAGAAGGCCTCCCTTGCACTTCTCAGACTGTTCAGAAAGAACCCCAATATCGTCGAACCCCAATGGTACGACCGTATCATTGCGCTGATTGACGATCCCGATCTTGGAGTGGCTACCTCAGTCTGTTCTCTGGCTATTGCTCTGGTTCAACATGATCCCGAGGCATGTGCTACCTCTCACGTCAGAGTAGTCAGACGTCTCTACGACCTCTGTGTCAACAACCAGGCACCCAGAGACTATATTTATTACGGAGTGCAGTCGCCGTGGCTGCTGGTCAAGATGCTGAAGCTGCTGCAGTACTACCCTCCTCCTGACGCTTCCAACGAGACAACCACAGACATGCTGCGTCAAACTGTGCTGGAAACGGTCGATAAATGCTCGCAACCGGCTCAGAGCTCACAGCAGAGCAACGCCCAGCACGCCGTTCTGTTTGAGGCCATCAATCTGTGTATCCACATGGACATGGCTCCTGACGCCAAGCTGCTGTCGATCCTGGGAGAGTTCATCTCGTCAAAGGAGACAAACCTGAGATACCTGGCGCTGACAGCTCTGGCACGTCTGGCAGCACGATACGAGGTGTCTTCGCAAATGTCGGAAAACAGTGTGCTTCCAGTCAAGAAGTTCCTCATCACAGTTCTTGGTAACCTCAAGGATAAGGATATTTCCATCCGGAGAAAGTCTCTGGACGTCCTGTACTGTGTCTGTGATTCGTCCAATGTCAAAACCATTGTTGCTGAGCTACTGAAGTACCTCGTCACCGCCGATTTCGCCATTCGAGAGGAAATGGTGATCAAGATCGCCGTGCTCGTCGAAAAGTACGCCACGGAGTACAAGTGGTACGTGGACATTTCGCTGAAACTCATCGCCGTGGCAGGAACCCACGTGTCTGAAGAAGTGTGGCAACGAGTCGTCCAGATTGTCGTCAACAACGAGTCGCTTCAACAGTACGCCAGTCAGACGCTCAACACCTACCTGGCCCAGCCACAGTGCCAGGAATGCATGGTCAAGACAGGCGCGTACGTGCTGGGCGAGTACGGAGACCTGTTGACCGAGGTCCAGCCCATCCAGCTCTTCTACAACCTGCATTCGCATTTCCGACAGGTGAGCGCGCCCACCAAGGCCATGCTTCTGTCCACCTACATCAAGCTGGCCAACATGTTCCCCGACATCAAACCGCATATTCTCCGGGTGCTCACCGCGTACACTTCGAGTGCAGACTCTGAGATCCAGCAACGGGCGATCGAGTACGTCTCCATTATTCAGAAACCCGAGCTGCTCAAGACCATCTGCGACGAAATGCCGCCTTTCGAGGGACGAACGTCTGCGCTGCTTTCACGACTGCATGCCCGAGAACTCACCTCTCAGGACCAGCGGTCGTGGGGTCTGGGCAAGTCTGGAAAGTCCGAGGTCGACGCCATCAGATCCAAGAGCATCATGCGCAAAAACTCGCAGATTTCGTCCTCCAACAGATCGGACTCTGCGTCTCCGTTTGGCGACGAAAACAACGTGACTACAGGAAACAAGACCACTCCTCCTCCTCCTCCGTCCAGAGGAGTGTCGCATTCCGGACTGTCGCCCAACTGGGACCTCGGCTTCTACGATCTGTGCATCAAGGACGAGGGCACCTTCTTCAAGGACCCCGTGCTGCAGGTGGGACTCAAGTCCGAGTACAGAAAGAACCTGGGATGTGTGATTCTGTACTTTGTCAACAACTCGGGCACCCGAATCTCGTCTCTGTCGTGTGAAATCACAAACAAGGAGCCCGACAACCTGACGGTATCCACCAAGAACTTCCCGGACTCGTCCATCGAGCCCAACAAGCAGACGCAGCAGGTGATCATTCTCAACTGCCACAAACCTTTCACCTCGTCGCCCACCATCAAAATCACCTACATGGCCGGAACCCTCAAGGTGCTGCATCTCAAGCTGCCCATTGTCATCTCCAAGTTTATGACTGCGAGCCAGGTGTCCACGGGCGACTTCCAGAACCGATGGAACCAGCTGGCAGACAAGGAGAGCCAGCGAATCTTCAAGCCGCAGGATATCTCCAAGTCGTCCAACCCTGCTCATAACCTCAAGGTGATGAAGGGCTTTGGATGGTCCATTGACGCGCAGCAGAGCACGAGAGACGCTATTTACGGTGCTGGAGTGCTGTACACGTCTGTTAGTGGCAACTTTGGACTTCTGGGATGTCTCCAGAAGCTTCAGGGCAACCAGTTTAGTATCACCATTCGAGGTACCAACGCTGTTCTGCCTGCGATCGTCGGCAAGTGTATGAGCGATTATTACCAGGACATTATGTAATGGGAGGGTGCACAGAGTAATTATAGACTAATGAATATGATGATTGAACGTGGGGGTGAGATATACGAGCAGAAGTGATGTGATCTTGGCGATGATGCTTGGCAAAGCAGGAGAAGTGGAGGTGTTAGAGGACAAACAGGAGCTGAAAGTAGCAATACTGGATGGTAGAGGTTGAGAGTTGATGGATGGTATCAGAATGAGTGTAAAGGTCAACTTGTAGACGAAGGATTCCGGTTGTATTGAATCATTCCATCTTCTTATCATCTCCCTGCATCAGTATCCCTTGATCTATTTTAAGCAAGACATGCAATGAGACTGTGGGGTATGAGGAAGATAGCAATAGATGTGGAGAAAACACTGGAGAATCGTTATACCCTTCAAGGCACTCAATTGAACTCCCTGAAGTGAAGGCTTTCGTAATTCACCTTCGTTCGGCCATTGTCCTACTCAAGAAACTTGACAAACGGTCAACATCGTTTCAACAAGAAATACTCCTGTCCCCTCACCTCCTCGGATGTCCCTCGGCACGCGCTTTCTACAGCCATACATGTCTCTCAGACATGAGTTGACCCATGTTGAGTTGTACTTGTACGCCTCATCACTTGTCTCACTTCGAAAGCTAAACAAGTCGCACAATAGACAAGACTGTAGATCACAGTTGGCAACTTTATGGAGAAGGGAGGTGAAGGAAACGAGGAAAATTGGAGAAATATTGTAAAACATCTGTGGCAAACAAATACTCCCGTAACAACGTCACCCGAAATCGAACCCCTACTTTTTCTCCCTCCTTGGCACTTTTTAATACAGCTCAGCTGCTTGGAGCCCCACATAGACGGCGCTACTGCACTCTCTAGTTATACTCAACAGATGTTAGCGTAATGAGAGAGCTATAGACGGGAGAGGTGAAGAGGCTCTTTAAGAGATCAGTGACCAATCACAGACGGTGTAATGCTGACTAAGAGGAAAACAGTCGGTTAATCCGTCATCAAGTCTTTTTTTGCCACCTCGTATACGCACATCACCACCCTTTATACGGCCCTCATGTAGACTTCCCCAGAGTCGATAGCTAACAGTAACTCACAGCGAGAGTTAAAGTGGGTGGAGATGAGTGGGTCAAAGAGGTGCACAGTTGAGCCCACCATCGTCTTTGTGTTAAGAAGGATAATATACGAGCAATAATCCGGGCTTTTTACATTCATCACATGTGTTACTTTCATGTGTTCTTTCACACCATCAACTGTCTTGTCTAGGGCCATAATTTTTCCTTATTTTTCCTTCTCTGTTTTTCCTTATTTTTATTTTTTTTCCGGTAACTTTTTAAACCTAAATAATAGCCTCTCTCCTCCTTCCCCCCAAACTATTGACATAAAAGTATCAACCAGACACGTCTTTGAGAAGTTCGACCGAGCAGAAACCCGTTGCCAGTTTCCCAGCAACCGAGCTTGCAAGTCACGTGCGCCAGACAGCCAGAGAAGCGTATATCACGTGACCACCAACGGACCCAGTCCCCCCCAAATTCTCACTCTTCGGCTCGGTTATTACCCCGCCTATCGGTTATCGGCAGCCCATTCTCGACGTTTTTTTTTCAGCGGGCGAAAACCGCGGAAAAACGGAAAAACGGAATAAACGGACGCAACAAACGCACGCACGTGGTCTCAGGCTGTGAATAGCTGCCATCTAAGTCGTTTTCCAGTCTTATTTCCCTGTCATGTTCAACTCCGTCAACAAGGAGGAGGAGCAGGACATGATCATCGACGAAGCTCAAGTTTCAATGCAGGAGGGTTCTGAGGAGCCCGAAGGCCAGGGCCAGGTCGAGTACGACTCGGACGGTGCCCCTGTCAACTCAGATGACGAGCTGGCGGCGATCTCGTCGTCCAAACGGCAAAAGGCGCAAAACGTGTTCAGACGGTCGTACAAGGCGTGTTTGAACTGCCGAAAGCGGAAAATCAAGTGCGATCTGGGCGATCTTTCGAACCCCAGCAAACCGCCGTGTGCCCGATGCAGACGAGAGGGCAAACAGTGTGTGTTTGTGGAAAGCAAGAGAGGAGGAGTGGCTAACGTGCGAGCAGGAAAGGAGAAGAAGAGAAAGCTGGAAAGCCCTAGTCCACCTGTAGTCATGACAAGCCTGCTTGGAGCTCCCCCTCCTCATGAGCAACAGGCCCATCAGAAGCTGCATCAGAGACAGTATGACCAGCAGCCTCCTTCTGTGAGTCCTATAGCTGCTCCCAACTCTGCTCCTGCCCCTGGTCCGCCCAAAACAGTGCCTTTCACACGTTTCCAGGGCGCTCCTCGAGGTCACCCTTTGCCTCAGCCTCTTCCCGCACAGCCCTCGGTGGCTCATGAGCCGTACAGACAGCCCACGTCTTTCTCCACAGACTTTGATCCTGACTACCCAGGCTTCCAGGGTGTCCAAGGCGAGTACAAACAGCAACAGCAGCAACAGCAAGGGTTCCATCAGCAGCAGCAGCATATGCAGCACATGACCAACCTGCTCCGTTCCATGAGCGATGTGGGTCAGCATGTTCATGGATTCTACCAGGATCCTCAGCATCAGCAGCAGCAACATGGTCAACAACAGCAGCAGCAGCAGCAACAACAACACCATGTCCAGCAGCAACACCAGCCACCTGTTCAGCAACAGCAACCTCCCGTTCAACACACTCCAAACCAGGAACCTACGGGAGATGAGTACATTGCCAAGAAGGAAATGTACAACACGTCTGACGCTCTGGATATCCTTGCACATGCTGCTCGGTCGTTCCCTAAGATTGACTCGCCGGCTACTCCAAACGTGGCATCTCCTTCTCCGCCTTCGGTGCGTCCTCTGGCTTCTCTAGGAGACATGGAGCTGATCAGAACGAGAAAGATCCTGACTGAGGAAGAAGCGCTCAATCTCATTGACTTTTTCTTCCACACCATGCATCCCTTCTACCCGTTCATCCCCAAGGAGCTGCATTCGGGCTCGGTTCTCGCTGACTACCCTATTCTTCTGGCAGCCATTCTGACCATTGCTTCTCGATACCACTCTCTTCCTGAACCGGTAGTGGTCCATGAGAACCCCGGAAACAAAAAGAAGGCGTCCAGGGCAGCCCAGATCCACTCAAAGATGTGGATTTACTGCCAGCAGATGATTTCTCGAAGTATCTGGGGAGAAGCTAGCAGCAGATCACTAGGAACAGTCTACGCCTTTTTGCTGTTTTCAGAATGGAACCCTAGAGCCATTCATTGGAGATGGTTCGACTATGCAAACCCCAGATTCGACTCTACAGACTCGGAAGTGTACCATGACGTGGAGTTGTCTGTAGGAGCTAGTCCTGACTCTGCTAGAAGAAACACACCCGGCCAAAGTGGCTTTTCGGTGCAAAACGAGTCGGATTGCAGAGAAGTGGACGAAAAGGGAGGCCTTGGAGCCTCGAGACGGTCAGATCGTCTTGCCTGGATGATGATTGGAACAGCTATTCGACTGGCTCAGGAGATTGATATCCTTGAAACCAACCCCAAGGTGTTCATCGCCACTCATTTGAGTGAACTGGTACTGGCCATTCGAGTGGGTCGAAAGTCGATTTTGGCCCGTTCAGTCAACGAAATCACGCCTTCTTCCCTGAAGTTCACTCCGTTTGAAGCTGCCAAACTCGGACTGCTTCAGATCATGGCTCTTTCGCACGAAACTCTCTACATGTCTCGAGAAACGACCCGGGAGATGCTCAAGGACGGCAAGTATCTGCGGTTCTTGGCCCTGTTCACACCCCATTTGCAAAACTGGGAGGAGAAGCACTTCAAGAACATTTCTCTGCCTGTGGATGCGCCAGAAAACGACAAGCTGGACGCCCTGTCGATCAAGTTCGACTACTACTACACCAGACTGTACATTTTCTCTCTGGCGCTGTTCACGGCCGACAAACAGGGTCTGTCTGTGGAAGAGCTCATTCCTCAAAGCAGATATGTGGCCATGGCTACAGACGCAGCTCGAGAGATGCTGGCAGTGGCCAACTCGGTGCATCGAATGGAGGCTCTCAAGTACGCTCCTGTGCGGTGGGTGGTTCGAATCGTGCACGCCACAGTCTTCCTCTTCAAGGCCCTGGCTGTCACATCGTACATCACCAAGTACTCGAAGCAGGACATCATCTCGGTGATTCAGGAGATTTCCGTGACCCTCAGAGACGCGTCTCCAGACGACCTGCATCTCGCTTCTCGGTACTCGGGCATTCTGATGCATCTGTGTGTAGACATTCTGGCCAAGGAGAAGGAAGCCAACAGTACCCCTGCAAGCAACGCTTCTCAGCCTACGCCTACAGACTACTACCAGTTCCACTCTCCCTCGTCAGCCACTGGACATCACCACAATGTGGCTCCCACTACCCGGTCTCATTCCTTGTCGGGAGTAGCTGGTGCTCATACTCCTGTTGCCCATGGGTCTGTGCACAGTGGCAGTACAAACGCCGTGCCTACGTCGAGCCACAGAAAGAAGAAGGAGACAGAGGAGGACCCGTCGCAGTTGCTCAGAGACTTTGGATTCGGACTGCTGGACATGGACTTTGACTTCTTCACCGAAGGAACCGAGGGTCTGGGATTCGTGGACCCGCTGATTGAGGGCATCGAGCAGCATCAGCAGAAGATGCAGAAGAAGAACGGCAGTTAGACGAGGGAAAGGACGGTAAAAGAAGTCAGGGATCTTGGAGACTATACTAATGAATGATTAAAGAGTAAGAGTGCGTGAGTAATGTGAGTAGAGAAATAGATGTAGACAATGAGGGTTTTACATGACTCTACTGTAATGTAGTGTTCATTATTAGTCTATACTTCTCCCAATCCGAGTAGTTACTGAAATGTGGGAATGCGGTCAATATGGGTATTGTTGGAATGAGAAAAATACTGTCAATCTGATTGAGAATATCTTTGTCTTGTTCTGTTAATTCTGATTGAGCTGTGCTGCTTCAAATAAATGTCAAATTTAAGGTGGACTCTTAAAGTAATCCCCTTTGGGACTTTCAACTAACTGTTTGTGTTACTATAGTTTATTTCTTGTGTCAACAAACTCTTCCTCTTACACTCCACTTCATGATGTTACACAAACAGAAAAAGAAACCCACGGTGGGTTACTCATTGCGTGAGTTACACAAACCAGGTGGGCAAGTGTATAGCTACACCCGAGTAACAATCTGTTGCTCTTTGGTTTCGTAACTGCCGATCCCACTGAATTTAAGTTGACACAAGCCTCAAGCTGCATGTCACTGCATACATTACACACTTCCATGTTCAACACTTCAACACAAACGATTGTGAGAGTGTCCCTTTTAAGCTCGCGCTGCATACCAGCCACGTAGGGTTACCCGGTAGTACACCTTTCATTATATTATTATGTTATTGTAAGGTAATTAGCTGGGGTTAGTCGTACAAGTATTGCTTTATATAACTTCATCCAAAACATACAAACTGGGTGCTCACACACCCTTACATGGTGACATCCGCGTCAAATTTGACTGCCTCTACCCATTTTGACTGCCTCTACCCAAAAGTCAGCCCGTGACCTACGCCAACTGGTCCGTCAGTCCCGAAAATCTATACCGTCTGACAACCCTGAAACCGCTCAATCCTCGACCGTTATGGATCCCGTCCAGGCTTATATCGATTTCAAGGGGAGCTTGTCCGGCGCTGACAAGGACCTCCCGGAGGGAGAGCTTATCATTCTCTTCCATCGCCTCGTTCTTAACGCTAGTTCCTGCTCTCAGCCTGCTGCCCCAGCTGTTGCCTTCAACACAAACGATATGATCCCAGAATTGTCTGCAGCTAAAAAGTGTCGGGTCACCCCAGAAGAGTTTGAGGCCTATGTCGACGTCCCCGGTAATATTCTTACTACTTGCAAATGCGAAGGCATAGAGACAGTGTATTTTGTGTCAGAAGGACAACAAAACATTCATGTCTCCATTTACGATAAGGGTACGGGTATTCGATACACATCAGATAAGCCCTGCCTTACAGTTGTAAAACAGGCAAGTGAGGAAAAACCCAGAGATTTCAGAGCATTGGCCGTCAACTATCACACTTTCCTCGTTTTCGAAACAGACTATCCTCCTAGTTTGCTGAGTTTGGAACCAGACTGGAGTTCGTGTTCGACAATTTTTTTATACAACCTTGAAGATACCCTTTTTGATCTTGTGAAAACCATAAACGGACTTCCTTTCAGAAACTCGCAGACCAGTATCCAGAAAGACGGTCTGTCTCGTGTCAGAAGCAGTGTGGAGGGCGACTTTTCTCTGAAAAGCCGAGATGGAGCGGTCATCAAGGTCCACAAGGCCGTCTTGGCCCCCCTGTGGCCCTTTTTCAAGGGTCTTCTTGACTCTGACATGAAAGAAGCGTCTGAAAATGAGGTTGAACTCGACGTTTGCGAGTCAACCATGGACTGTATGGTGAGATACTTGTATGGACAAAGTCTGGATCTCACCCCTATGGAAGCTGCGAGATTATTGGTTGGTGCACAGTTGTACGATCTCCCTGAACTACTGAATATCGCCGAGCGCATAGTTCTTCGCTCATGCCAGGATCTCCAGGAGCTTATCATGACATGGCAACTTGCTTATGAGGCCAAAAACGACAAGGTTCGATACTACTGCGCTAAAGAACTTCACATACACATGGGCAAATGTGGTGGAGACTTTGCCAAAGAATTTGCCGATCTCTCTAAAGAGGAGCTGCAGTATCTGTTGAACGATCTTGCGTGGTCTATGACCAACGCCGCACCTGAGCGTCCAGAAGTTGAAAAGGACCTTCCCGGTTTGATCTACAAGTAGGGAAAACAACTTGATCGGCTCGTGCCTCACTAATTACATAATTGTGTACTCATAAATATATATTCGCTAGTTAGACTGGTCCTGGCTGGTCAATCATGTGCATGAGATCGTCCCACTCAGAGTCGAACTTTTGGGGGATGGCGTAGTCCTTGTTGGGTACGCTGGGAGTTGCGTCGGGAACCATTCGCATGTCGGGGGGAAGATCAAAGACCTGGCTGGGGTACTGGTCAAGGTCGAGGAAGACAGTGTTCTGGTTAGCAGCAGCGTAGGGAGAGGCTGTGGTGTGAGAGTAGGGCGACGAGCCGTTTGTAGAGCCCACGGAGGGAGCGTCCGTGGGTGAATTGTCCTTGTTGTCTGTCTTGGGTGGCTCGTTTTCCACATTGAGCACCTTCTTGTACAGCATCTGGCACACCTGGAACTGTTTTTCGAGCTTGAGGTGGATCTTGGCCTGGTTGGCCATGACGGAGATGGAGTCGAGAAGAACAGACTTTTGTTTCTCCCGCTCGGCGTACTCGAGGTTGTGGATGTTTCTGATCAGGGAGATGGTCACAAACAGATGTGAGTGGATGACTGTAGGGAAAATAAAGGCCGAAAAGAACCATCTGTAGAGACATCTGGCCTTTTCTGTAGATCCGGCAGTGAAGAACCAGACCGAAAGCTGCAGAATTCGAAGAGACGCAGTGACACACTCTTCACGCGACTTTCTGTATCTCGGAGACCGTAGACCCTGAGAAGCAAACACTCGATGGATGGCAATGATCATTTTGAGATGGTCGATTTCGAAAATCAGACCCTTCATGATGTTCAGAGTGCTATCATCCGTGTCGGTGAGCACGGCCTCTTTGTGTTGTTCGTAGACCTTTCTAATCTTTGCTCCTAGCAGGAGAACCTGATCGTAGGGCATAGTTCGAACACTGGCAATGCTGTAGTTTTGCATGAAGATCTGGTGGATGATTCCTCGAGCTTTCAGGAACGCACTGCCTTCAAGAGGAGGTCTGACATCTGTAGAGTCTTTATGAATAGCCTGAGGAAGACCTTCCACCAACGAGTAATGCACATCCATAGCAGTAATCAACGCCCACACTCCGCGTCGCTTTTCCTGGTGTTCGGTCGTCATTCGGAACCATGCCGGGTCTCGATGCAGACCCATGGATTGGGCTACACGGACCAGAGCTCCAAACGTCGTCCAGGAGACGTCTGCAAACTCGGCTTCAGAGTTGCCCATGGACTGAACGCACACCCAGAGCATCATCGCCTGAATGTTCACCATGGAGGCTCGAACGCACACCATGGCCTGTTCCAGACAGTGGTCGATGCCCTTGAGCCACTCTGTCCAAGCAGTGGTGAGTCTCTGAAGAGCAGCGTCGTCCAAACGGTAGTCTAGCGACGACTGCAGGGCTAGAGACAGCACGCCGAGTAGCAGACCCAGCCACAGAATCTGGGTGTCTTCTGGCGTTTCCCAAAACTGGTTGTAGTCCACCATGAACGCCTCTTCGTCGATAATGCTCAGCAGCGGCTCACAGGCCTCAAAGTAGCGTTTGACGAGCTTGTCCGAGTTTGGTCTTGCCGGCAACAGCTGCAGAATCTGGGCCAGTCGGTTCGAGCCCTCCTGTTCGGCTGCACTCAGCGCACTCAGGTTCTTCTTGTGTCTCTGGGTCGCTGGATCTACACACGACGTTGACCATCCGTCCTGTTTGCGCACCTCGTCGAAGAAATCTGTCACTTCGGCTGCCTCGGAAAACAGAGAACCCCAATGCGACTCTCCGTGGTAGATGGCGTTGCCTCGGCTTCCCAGCTTCATCATGCCCAAAGACTGTCTCAGCGACTCGACCTCGGACGTGTCTTCCACGAGGTCCATGTTCAGCTTGGAAATCGTCTCGTTGAGGCCAGACTTTTCCATCTTTTGCGCAAACGCCTGGTCCTTGTACATGTCTACAGTCACGGGAATACCGAGTCCTGGTCCTCCGCTGATAACCGTATTTTCCGCGGTCACCGGCTTGGCAGGCTGGCTGTCGGCTCCGTTTTCAAGCAGGTCCTTGCTCTTGGCCACCCGTCCTCCAATCGTGTTGGTCTTGTTGGTGTAGAAACACATGTGACCGCGCTTCTTCTTGACACAGGTCGAACATGGGTCCTGTCTGTCGCACTTGAGTTTGCGCTGGCGGCAAAACTGGCAGTTGAGCGGTTTTCGGCGTCGACGCTGCTTGGTCTCGTTGTCGTCTGGAGAATACGTCTTTTCGCTCTCATTAGGACTGTCAAACTTGTGAGGATACTGAGCAGCAGCCTGAGGTGTAGGAAGGGTGTTGGTGGTGGCAGTAGTTGTGTTGACCGTGTTTGTGTTTGTGTTTGCACTCTGAGGTATTTGTGCTGTTTGAACAGGTGCCACATTTGCCTGCTCATTCATTGCCTGCTCACTCACCCCATTCACACCATTCACTCCATTCACTCCATTCTGGGCAGGCAGAAGATCCGCCAAATCCTGCGCAAAGTACCCCAGCGTGTCTGTGCCGAGCGAACCCGCAAACCCGTCGTCGCCGCCAAGATCGAAAAAGTTGGGGTCGGTGTATTCGGCCATCTTGGTGTCAGCTCTTGTCGCCAGAAATTTCTCGTTTTCCACAACGATTATCCTCGAAAACCGAGTTTAAACTCCCGTGCCTCTGGTCTGCAGGCCCACTTGGGACTCTGGAGTCGCACTGGGCATAACGGTGGACTTAACGGCGGACTTAAGGAAATACAGGGAGGGGCAATGTGGGGTGGTTGATTGTGAGGAAGTGGTGAGGGTGGTGTATTGAGTCACGTGGGTGGATTTTTTCTGGAAAAAGGTGGTCTTTAGTGGGTATTCTTGGGTCCTGTAAATGTCCCAGTTGATGCACTCTGTTTCAGAGTTCACCTGAAACCAGAAGAGGGAAATGAAGAATTAAAGAAATTTTAAAAGAAATGAAAAATAATTGTGAAAAAATCACCAAGTGCCAATGAGAGGTATTTGGTGTTCAAAATTGTTCTTTTTGTGCTCAATCCTTTCTTGTAACCACTTTTCGATCATTTGACCACCTCCCACTGTAAATTATCACCCGTTTCTTTCACTACTCCTCCATTCGTATTCAACGGTTCACCAATTGAGCTATAATTTGCCACCGTTAACAATGAAGCTAGTTGACACTTAGACAAGTGTTTTTCGTAGCCAATTTGCTCGAGGATGTCAGACTGCGTCGATATTATCGCCCAACCCCGTCTCTCTGACTCGGTCCTCAGTATCATTCCACTTCTGGATCTTCTCATCCGTGAAACCTCCGCACCCCCACTTTGAACATGCAGTGGAGTGCGACAAACAGAGCTATGGAACGATTTGGGGTGTTGTCATTAGCTGGTTGGGTGGATAAAGGGTAATAGATGGGGCAAGTCACGAATTCCAGTCTATTCATCATGAATCAGTCAGTCTTGGTCTTATGTACATATCTAAGTAATTCTCAAGTAACCTAAGCTTTACGTGTAAGTCAAACTCATCTCTTTCTGACCTCGTAAACGCGATTGTTTCAATCCAAATGGACTAAAATACTTCTGATGTGCTATAAATCTGGTTCAGCATCTTTTAAATCAAATTTCCATCTCCCCATACTCTCCATTACTCATCCATTGAATGCCCCACTGCACTGGTGTTCCACTTGAACTCTAGTTGAGCAAATAACGACTCACATCTCAGCCTTCATAGACGTGGTAGAATCAGAATTAATGTGCTTGCCTACACTTTAAGCCCCAAATATCCTTCCTGTGACCTTTAAAACTGACTTCCCTGCCTCTAACACACCATACACCTGCCCTAGTAACTGCCCTATCATCTCTCAGACGTATTACTCCAACTTATATGCATAGTCTGTACCACCTTCAACGTAGTAATGACGGGGTCTAAAGTCAACCTAATGACTCACTAAAAGTACCATTCCACTTCTCGTCCCACAAACTACAATCCTATCCAACGATTTTTTCAATATTTCCATTCACTCCTCTACAATCCAGTCGCTCACCCCCACACCCATTCAAATAAGCTTCGGACCGTGCATAAAGAACCGGACCGTGCGACTTTTGACGGCCCGAAAATATTCACGTTTATGCGGCCTTAATTGGGTTAAGGTTTAGTTAGTAGTACTGAGGAGGAGGTGACCCGAGAAGTTATCAATATTGGAGCTTCAAGTATTGAAATCAAGAAGACACCTACTGTACTCATAGGGCTTCCCCCTTACACTAACTACAAACCACACACCAAGAACTCATAAATCATAATCTTCATATATTTATACAAATCATAGACATCTTCAATAGAGATGCCTTATCATAACAGTTTGCTGCGCTCTCTGTTATCACTTCTTTCCTCCCTCAAACTGCTGTCGCAGCTTCAGATAATGCTGCAGTTCCTCAGCCGAGACCGACGGACTCAGCTCGTCCTTGGCCTTTTCAAAGTCCTGCTGGGCCACCTCGACTTCAATGTCCTTCTTAGTCGCCTCGTGGTCGAACCACCATCGGATCGACACGGGCTCTTCTCCCGCAGCCTCTCTGTTCTTGTTGAGCAGCTTGATCTTGGCATCTACCTCGTTGGCAGTTCGAGTCATGGCGTTGAGCATGGCGTCGGAACACAGAGCGTAGAAGTCGGCACCTGTGAACGTAAAAGGACACCGCTTGGAGATGGCTTCAAGAGACACATCCGCGGCCAGTCGGAACTTTCGCGTCAGAGCCTCCATGATCGTCTGCTGCTTCTCGTGCGTGTCTGAGATACCGAGGTACAGCATCTTGTCGAACCGTCCAGGTCGAAGAAGAGCCTCGTCAAGGAGATCAGGACGGTTAGTAGCTCCGACCACAAACACTCCCTCGCCTCCAGCAGTCGACATTCCGTCAAGCTCGGCCAGCAGCTGCGACACAATTCGGTCCATGACTCCTCCAGAGTCTCCCTGGTTACCTCGCTGGGGAGCAACCGAATCCAACTCGTCAAAGAAGACGACACAAGGCTTGGCGTCACGTGCCTTCTGGAACACCCGTCGCACGTTGGCCTCGGACTCTCCAATGTACATGTTGAGCAGCTCAGGACCCTTGACGGAGAAAAAGTTGAGCGAAAAGGTGGTGGCGATGGCCTTGGCAAGCAGAGTCTTTCCGGTACCGGGAGGACCGTAGAAGAGAATACCGGACCGCTTCTTGACTCCGTCGGAGAACCAGTGGGGGTACTTGAGAGGCGTCTCGATGGTATCCAGAATGTCCTTCTTGACACCCTCCATGCCTCCCACGTCGTCCCAGCCCACGTTGGGGATTCGAGGAGCTCCAATCGAGTCCGAGTACTTTTGTCGCGCGTCGGCAATGGCGTCGTCAAAGTCTGCGGGTGTGAGCTGGAGAGTTCCGTGGGAGAGAGTGAGCAGATCATCAAGGGTGGTGTCCGAGTCCTTCGTCAGCTTGTTGAGTCGGTCAATTGCTCGAAGACGGGTTGTTTGAACGATCGCTGTGAGATCCGGAGGCGTGAGACCGGCAGACTGGAGAGCCAGGTTCTCGATGGAGACGTCAGAACGCAGGGAAATGGGTGCGTTTCTGATCGAATCTCCTCCAGGGCCAGATTTCGTCAAATGCGAGAAAATCTGCCGTCGCTGGGGCTCAGAGGGCACACCAATCTCGATTTCAAACTGGAACCGCGACCGGATGGCCTCGGAGATCTTGTCTGGGTCGTTGGAGGTTGCAGCAAGAAGAACGCCGTGTCCAGAGTAGTCGGCAAACACGTCGACGAGTTTCGACACGATTCCCTCGTCCTTTCCGTCCTGGTCGCTCTTCTTGGCAATGGACTCGAGATGCTGGAGGACAACGACGCAAGGAGAACATCCGTACGCTCGGTCCAGCTTGGCTCGCAGAGTTCCCAATGTCTGGGCCTCGTTATCGCCAATAAGACCGAAACACGAGATTTCAAAGACGGAAACTCCACACTGAGCAGCGACTGATCTCAGCACAGTGCTCTTTCCCACTCCTCGCTTGGCAGAATGCAGCAGCACCGAGGTGTTGAGTTTGGCGTGCGACAGAGCCGAGGTCGAGATCTGCACGAGGTTGCGGATCTTGTCGGCGTATGCAAACTCGGCGCCAAACTTGGGCAGCGTATCCAGACCGAGGTATTCACGCCAGGGCACGCTTGTGGGGATGACAGCGGTGGAAGTAGTGCCTCCTTCGATGAGTTTGGTCTGAGACGAGTCAACGAGGTACTGTTTGGAGGTCGCATCCTCACTGCCGTTCAGAGAAGTCACCTGGAACCACGCCACAGAGTCGGGTTTGACAGCCAGAGCTTCCAGAGGAATGTGGCTCATTTCGGGGTCTTCTCCGATAGTTCGAGCGAGAATGGAGTCAAAGGGGATGGGAATGAGGTCTCCGACTCGCACTGCTCGCTTCACAGGCTTGAAATACGCCTGCAAACCGGCATGGTAGGCCGTTTGGAACGTTCTGTCGGTGGTAGAAGGTCCCAGCACTCGGGCGAGTTTCACCTCTTCGGCAGCTTCCAGAACGGAGTCAAGAGCTTCTCCAGCGGGTTTATGGGCTTCTCCGCTGGGAGTCACCTCGATTTCCTTGTCTCCAATGTTGTGGTACAGAATGGGAGACACGTATACCACGTCGTACTTGACTGTGTTTGGTTCGGGGTATGCAAACAGTCTAAGGACCCGTTCGGCTCCGTTTTTCGTCTTCACAGACACAATGTCGCCCGAGAAGACGCCGAGTTTCGACATTGTCTCCGTCTTGACAAAACCGCGGCTTTCGCAGTCGTCAAAGCGGTCAGAAGGGGGAACAGGAATAGGACCTTCCAGAGGAGCCACCTGGAGATGAGTAGCTTCCCTGGTTTTGCTGACTGACGTGTCAAAGTCCAGGAACTCGGCGATATCAAAAGCCACGTCTGAGGTTTCGTCAGCAGGCAGAATCGCCTCCTGTTCCTTGGCTACGGTGATTTTGGTGGTTCCCTTGACAACCTTACCCTGGTCCACAGGTTCACACAGCCGCACTCTGCAGCCGTTGAGAATGACGTCGCCCTGGCGGATCACGGGTCTGTCTTTGTCCAGCTGCGGTTCGAGCGCTTTCAGCAGCTGTTCGGGGGTCTTGAGCGTCTCGTACTGCGACGCAGGAACGGTCACAATGGCATGTTCAATGGCCACAGGAGTCACCCGTTTGAGAACCACAGGCATGAACTTTTTGAGCCCGCCCGCGACATGTCGAATGTCAGCCTGACATGTGTACTGAGGAAGAGACCGGTCTTCAGTAGCAGGATAAAGAGCCCACTTGATGCCAGGAGCTTCAAACGCCACATACGGGTCGCTGGGCTTGTCCGAAAAGAGCTGCTGGTACAGGTACGACGACAGCGCGAGCTTGGTGGAGCCCGGAGCCGCCACGAGCTTCGCGGTGATGGGTTTGTGGCTGATGGACGGCATTTCGGAGTGGAGAAGAAGAGGGTATGATCTGTCGGCCGAGGTTAACAGAGGTGCAGAAAAGAGAGTTTGCCATGCATGCAGTTAATGTGAAAAGTGGGGTGTGGGGAAGGACACTAGCACGTGACATTGTGAGGAGTAGGGGGTGTAAGGGGGGGTGATTTGGGTGAGTTGGTGTTGTCGAAATGGGTGAGGATGAGGGTTTTTTGTTTCATACCTTTTTGATCACTTTTGATTGGTCCAATTGATCCGTGATAAAGCTTAGTTGGGGTGATTAGTCAGCGGAAATGAGTGATGACTGAAAATAAGAGAAAACGGTTAAGTTGATCAGAAAAGTGGTTTGGACGGTTAAGATAGTGTCCTTGGGTGTGTCTGTGTATTTGTAGGTAAGTATTTTTGACTACTGGCTCATCTATGTCAGCCTTTTCTGTTCAGATAGGAAGTTATATGGAGCTCTTCTCAAAAGATGAAGGAAAGCTTTAGAGACACTAAACTGGTGCTATTTTGTTAAGAAATGATTATTCAGTCATGTGTTTGTATTTTCCTTACCCCAGCTTTTCCGCAGCTTCATCCATAGTACTAATGTCAGCCTACTGTATTGCACTGAGAAAGACACCTCCTAGAATGACGTAAAGACATGCTAGAGACTTGAGGGTTCCACAGCAGTCTTCAGAAGCTCTCAATTAATCATCTTGATGTCTCCTCTTCTTTTCGTCTTTCTGAATGTTCATCTTTGAAGGCTCTATCTCTTGTTTGAGCATGTCTGAGTTGTATTGTTAGATGTATATACAAGTACAAGACATTAGTCTTCGGTGTGCGGATTGTGGTGAAGTTTGAGCACTTAAAGAGAGCATTATCCTGACAGAGACTGATATCCTTAGTTCAAAGTGATGAGTCACTTGACAGGTACTACTATATGAATTGTGAATGCAGATCGCATGTCTCATGTCATGGAACAGTCACCATGAGGCAGCCCTTTTTAGTCCGTTTTCACCTTCCTCAAGTCCCCCTGAAGACGCTGGAACACGTCAATAACGATATAACCCGAAATGAGACAGAAGGGAGCGTAAACCGCCAACAAGTTGTATCTCACAGCGTTGGTAAGCCCAGGTCTAGCCCAAACCTCAGCCAAACACGCCAGAGTCGTCAAACTGGCATTGACACCGTACACCAGCATCCACAGGTACGTGGTGGGAGTCTGGGTCTTAGTCAGTAGCTTATAAGCTCCGTAGAGGAAGAATGGCAGCTGAAAGAGGATTTCCACCCAGATAAACGACATGAACCAGGCCGGTTTTTCGAGCACAATGAAATCCTCGTTGGACGCCACGTGGAAGTCCTCCATGAATTGCTGTCCAGGAAGCCTGTAGGCCGCAGGAATAGCGAAACCTCCATCGACCATGAGGGTGATGATGAAGTGGATGGCACTGAGTTAGCGAATGTAGGTGTTGGGGAGGTGAATGGATGACACCATGTTGTAGAGCGGGAAAGGAGCTTTCGATTGGTACCCATAAGTCCCCATATTACTCACAAATACCACCCGTAGAAGGTGTCTCGTTTCGACATGTTGTGAGGATTAAGGTGTGTGTTTCGTGTCGGTGAACAACTTAATTGTTTTGAAAGACATGCAGTTAGAGGGCAAGAGGGGGAGGAATAAATGAATAAAAGAAATAAATTAAAAGAAAATCGTCAAAAGTCGGGAAAGTTACCAGAGACATTAGAGAGAAGTGTTGCAACACGTCTCCACTTATACTTTCTCTTAAATCAAGACTACATTCTTTATACAGCCACCTCCTCAACTTTTTTACATAAAATCGAAATAAATCCAAACAATTCAAATAAATTCAAATAAATTCAGTAAAAAGCAGAGAGCCCTCTAAATACACCTACTAACCTTCAAACACCTACTGCTACCCTCCCCATCTCCTCTACACCCCTCCCACCCCTCTACATTCCCTTCTACAAGTAAACTCCTTCTCATTAGTCATAACATAATATATACATGAGATCACGTCTAATATGAACATCCTCCTCCACGTGACCACTTCCCACCTCTCCTACTTCTTCACCTCCTTTTCCAACATATCCTTTGCCTCGTTGATCTTTTTTGCCATGAATGGAGATCCGCCTCGATCGGGATGATTCAACATCATGACCTTCCGATGCTTGTCCTTGAGCATGTTCAGCGTCACAGAACCGTGCTCACGTGCAAATCCAAGAATCAATAACGCCTCCTTGCGGCTCATATTGTGCTGAAAGCCTCCGAGATAGTGTCTGGCATTGAGAAGCGTCTCAGGCACACCTGTGTACCGAGCTCTGGCTCGTAATCCGGCCCGTAGCTGTGTTAGCAGGTAGTCACGTGACCTGGTCTTTCGCCCATACTCACCCCCAACGCCACCAACGTGACTCCAACTCCGATGATAATCGGTAGCACCATGGTTAGTTGATCGATCTCGTCTGAGTTTGCCTTGCATATAGCGATGAGCTTAGTCAGCGGGGGAGGGTAGTAGCAAGATTCAGGTTGTGTGTGAAAAAGAGGAGTGGCAAATTCAGATCGAAAGCAGTTGTCATGAGGGGCCCTCTTTGTGTCAGTCGTAGTTTTGGTTGCTTTGTAGTTATTGATTCAGGTTAAGCTGATCCGTCTAAGTATCAGACTGGAAGACTTGTTATTAGAGGTAGCTACTGTACAATATCTCTTAAAGGAGCAGTTTGTGAAGATGTCAGTATTTGACAATCATTTCATGAAAGCATTTGAGCTACCTGTTCTGGAGTCTGAGTTACTACTCCCTTGCTGTTCTATGTATTAGTCAGCAGCTCAGATTTGATACAATGAGAATGGTGTTATAATGAGTGAAGGTTCCTCATTAGGCAGCCTTGATAGATCTGACTATGAGTGAAAGACACACTTCCGATAAGGTCCCTCACTCTTCTGACTTGTCTCAATAAGGTGAAGATCAATTTCGAGCCGCACGGTAGGGGTGGATATTTGAGGCTTTCAAAATGTATACGGAAGGTCCAGATTGACCTGGATTTTTGTGGGGAGGATCATGAATGTTGGTCTATACTTCTGACTATGTTTCAGCTACCTCCGCTACATATTGGGCAAGTCGGTGTGTGTGGTATTTCTTGGAATCATGATAGCAGATGTCCTCTATTCCTCATTGAGACACTAGCAATGCATCAATGACTAATTACTGTAGTACTTGTAGTTCTTTCTTAATCACCTCTTGGCTCATGTTTTGCACTACTTGTACCATCTGAACTTCAGCTGATCACAACGTTTCCTGCTTCTGTAATCACAATAGGTGTGATCAACCTTCCTTCAGCTGAATGCCTTTCAGCCTCCTTATAGCTAACATAAAGGACTTCCATCTTATAGACTAGCTCATACCTCTCTGCTCTTATCCCACTCGCTCACTTTAAAATGGCCATAAGTTCACCTTAATGGTCTCTCCCACTGACTGTCAAACAATCTACCATCACCGTCTACTCTTGGCTCACTCACTCACTCGGGCTACACTCAGTGATATGACAGATCACTGTACAGTACCGGTACCTTGACTGTCTCTTCTGACAGCCAAATAAAGGTCGTCTACTATCACCGCTCTACTCGGTTCGCACGCTGCTCATACACCTCACGAGCGTCCTCGTTTCGCTCATTCTACTCTTGCTCACTCACTCGGCTTCGCCCTCGTTCGTGTCTTTTTCGCTATTCTATGCTATCTATATACATTACTTGCTTCTGTTCATCATCTTCATGGTGAGGTTTCTCAGAGCCTCTCTGCTCTCAGAGTACGGAAGCAGGTCCAGGTTTGCGACGGCCTCATCGCAGTACTTTTGGGCCAGTTCCCGCGTTCGCGACAGTCCGTCGGCCTGCTGCACCAGGAACCGGGCCCGCTCCACGTCGCCAGGACCGTCAAACTTGCGCTTGATCATGTCTCCGAGCTCGGGGTACTTTTCCCAGGCAAACAGCACGGGAGCGGTAGCCAGACCGAGCTTGAGATCAGCTCCAGCAGGCTTGCCGAGATGAGACTCGCCCTCCGAGTAGTCGAGCATGTCGTCGACGACCTGGAAACACAGACCGAGGTTCTTGCCAAACTTGTAGGAGGCATCAACGATGGGGTTTCGAGCTCCAGAAAGCACAGCAGCAGCTCTGCAGGACTTGGACATGAGCGAGGCGGTCTTCAGATACGTCTTGTGGATGTAGTACTCGAACGTGGCCTTGTTGGCGATCTCGGAGTTGTCCACAATTGTGTTTTTCAGCTGCATGAACTCGCCCTCGACCAGGTTGGCAATGGTGGTCGACAGCAGCTCAATGACCTCAGCGTTTCGCAGACGAGCAATAGCCACAGACGCCCGTCCGAGCAGAAAATCGCCAGCCAGAATGGCCATCTTGTTGCCGAAAGCAACGTTGCCAGTGGGAGAACCCCGTCGAGTAGCCGAGTTGTCAATGACGTCGTCGTGGAGCAGAGAAGCGGTGTGAATCATCTCCACAATCTCGGCCAAACGTCGCTGCTTGGGCAGAATGCCGTTGCTCTCGTAGGGCAAGGGGTCCGAAGGTCTACTGAGCGGATTGAGCACGATATCGGGGTTGATTCCGTGCAGAATCTCAATGGGCGACAGAGGGTCGTTGATTGAGGGCTCAGGGTTCAATTCACCAACGTTTTCAGTCACGTCCGAGGCATCAAACGTACCTCGGTCCCGCTCAGCCTCAGGGATAGCGCTGAGAGCTCTGGAAAGCAGCAGCACAATCAGAGGACGCACATGTTTGCCCTCGGACTGGAAGTAGTAGGTAGCGACCTTGTTCAGCGTGGGGTGTCCAGAACCAATCAGAGAGCCAATGTTGTTGGCCAGCGTCGACATTTCCTGCGACACAATGGAGAACGGGTCTCGGATCGGCGTGTCAGTCTCCACAAGACGAGACGCTTGCTTGACCGCTCCAGACCACTCGGGGTTCTGGGGCGTGGTTTTCAGCAGCCCTGTGGTCTCGAGCACGGCTTCTGTGAGCGTGGATTTGTTGCGGGTGGCGGTGGCGAGCCGCAGAGACGGGCCCGCAGCCAGTTTCGTGCCAATTCGTCCGACTCTCAGCATGGTAGTGGCGTGCGGTGGTGTTGCTGATGATGATGACTTTCGAAAGTTTGACAATTTGGGATAGGTGGGAGGGATAATGCAGTTAATTAGGGAAAATCAAGGGAAAATCAGAATAAACTGATTGACGTATTATTGATTTACTCAGAAATTTACATAAATATTTGCTTCATTCTAATACCCATTTAATCACTCCACTCATCTCAGCCTCTGAATAATCAAAACCTAAACCAAATGTGAGCCCCAAACCGACGGCAACAGAGCCAATTTTTTTCCACAAACCTAATCAATCCGAGGTCGAAAGGAACTAACCACTCTGGGCGCAAATTAGCTACCGGCACGCTCCCCAACGGGTATGTCGCTCGCAAAACGGGAATTTAGGTTGATTTTCGGCCCAGACGAGCAAAAAATGAGACACTGTCTCGTTTCGAACTGTATACAGGCGATATGGGTATCAAAAGAATGAGGGAATTGCGGTGATTTGAGTGGTGGCGGAGACGAGGTCGGGGCGTGGATATTGGGGGAGTTGTGGCGCTTGTAAATTTAAGGTGGAGTACACAAAAAACGTCGTTTTCGTCACGTGACCTCATAATATCACCTTTTCGGTGCTGTAATACCATTCAAAGTTCAATTTCGGCTCATCAGATTGAATATTAAGCCGCCTTATTTGGTGATGTATTGATGTGACCTAAAGGGGACAAGATAAGGTGGAGAGTGAACCACATGGACACTTGAGGCTTGTACCATAAGGGGGATGTCAATGGAGTGATAAATGAGTATTAAACATTGATTTAAATATATATACGGGTTTTGGTCTTCGTTTTCTTCTCCACAACCAAAATGTCCCACTTTAACTACGCTGGATCTATGGAGGCTCAGGATATCTACGACAAATTCGACATTGATTTCGACCAGCCCTACAGACAGCTTTTTTACTTGGGGTTTGTGTGTCCTGTGCTGTGGATCTATGTGACTGTCAAGGGTGGAATTGAGCTGTGGAGACTGTACAGAGCGGATATTTCTCCCCATGCGCCTACAGCGATTGAACTGAGGGCCCGAAAGTGGTCCTGTGTTGGTTCTTGGGTGACCAACAGTGTGTGTGGTTTGGTGTTCTATGCCGTTGGTGCGTGGACTCTTTATATGATGATGATCAGTGGGTGGTAGTGATTTATAGGATTTAAATGGATTATTTGGGAATATTCAAATAATAATGAATAATTGAGAATAGATGGATAGAGCTGGTCAAGAGTGTAATTAATGAAGAACAAGAGTCTTATCTGTACTATAAATCTATATCGTTCGTGGAAGCTTCAAAAACTGATTTGTTTGGATGTTTGTAGAATATTTATGATTTACTCTGAATTATTTTTGCATTAATCATCATTTAATGGAGTTAAAGTAAATAAAACACAGAAAATTAAGTGAATCAATTAAAATACAAATTAAAATATGTTAACACCAAAAGGTGTTTGAAGAACAGATATTCACTGCCAAAACCTTTCATAACGTGTCACTCACCATCTCAGTACCCCAAACCATCTTCTCAAGCTCTTCTGAAATTATCTACGAATTTCCTGATTTATTCCTAAATTCTAATAAATATTCACTTTTAAATCAAGTTAAATCAAATAAATCCAGATAATCACCAAAAAATCAGAAGCCCTTCCAAAGCCGTCCCACTCTGACACGCTTGTCTTCCGCTAGCACGTCCTCATCCACTAATGAAAATGACACTATCACATTCAACCGTTTCCCCTCCTTGTCAAGCTCAACATTAGTGGGGGTGGAAAATATTTGTTCGCGATAAGGTCACGTGATCAGATAACATCTAGTATTGTCTAATCACGTGACCGAAATTCCACCAAACCCACCTTTTCCATCTCTCTGATTTATGCCTATCGCATCTCTTGTAATCCTCTTACCCAACATCACATGACGGTGCATAAACGTCCAACATAGAAGTCTAAAAGTGACAGGTGGAAGAAGTGTCTATTTCTCCCCAAACCGCTACACTTCTCTTCCAACCCGCCATGTTGAGCACTTTACCGGGCATCCAGGGTTTCCTGTCGTGGGGAAAAACCTGTGTCGCTCGAATTCTCGCCACGGGACCTGTACCTCGGCATGTGGCGTTTGTGATGGATGGAAACCGACGATACGCACGGGAACGGCAGTTGGAGACCCGAGAGGGCCATTCCAAGGGCTTTGAGTCGCTGGCGCAGATTCTCGAGCTGTGCTACGATGCGGGCGTCGAAGACGTGACTGTATTTGCATTTTCCATCGAGAACTTCAAGCGCACGCCTCGAGAGGTGGAATCTCTGATGGAGATTGCCAAGGAGCGTCTTACGCAGATCTGTGAGAGCGGAGAGCTCGCTGAGCAGTACGGCATTCGGATCCGGGTGCTGGGCAACCGATCGCTGCTCAGAAAGGACGTGGCTGAGCTGTTTGACAAGGCCCAGACCATGACCAAGGGACACACCAGAGCGACCCTCAATATCTGCTTTCCCTACACTTCAAGAGACGATATTGCACACGGCATTCGAGGAGTGGTTAGAGACGCCGAAAAGGGCGAGATTGAGCCCGCAGACATCACCGAACAGACGCTGGCTTCGCACATGTACACCGGCAACTCTCCACCTCTGGACATTCTCATCCGCACGTCCGGCGTGTGTCGGTTTTCGGACTTTATGCTGTGGGAGAGCCACCAGGGCGCACACATCGAGTTTGTCGACACTCTGTGGCCGGACTTTGGCGTGTGGAGAATGCTGGCAATCTTGCTAAAGTGGAGTTGGAGAAAAGCATACCTGGCCGACCAGGCCGAGCAGGGGAACTACTAGGAGGACAGAAAAGCACACTAATTAATTTTGAAAAAGAAGAGGGGTAGTGGTGTAGGAGCTGGAGAAGCAAGAAATTGTGTCTGTAGAGTCTTGTCGTTCACTTAATCAGGATCGGTTTCAGGTAGAGATGGAACTGTTGCTATGAGTAAACATGATCTGAGTGATTCTAGCCTATCAGATCATCATTGTGTTAACTGGACTGGTGTGCACACTCTTGTAGGCACTGATACTAAGGCACTTAAGGGTATCTTATATACTTTATCTGATCATTCAACTGACCTGGAAGTCATAGTAGTATCAGGAATAGCTCCCATGTTGCACATAATGTAATGGGTATCAGTATTCCAGTTGTTCTACTTACAGTACTCCTAAACGTCAACTGGATACTTGTACCTACTGGACGGACTCTGATAGTCTTCCATCATCTCACAGTTGTGTCTCCCGACTTTATGAGACACTCACACTGTAACCAGAAGCAGGTAATTGGTATGAATCTAACAACTGTAATAATATGAACGACTTTGTTATCAAAAATTAGTATACAGCTACGGATACTCATCTGGCTATATGCAATAAGTGTCTATCTACTGCTCTACCATCTCTCCCTAATGACATGAAGATACATCGTATACCTCACTTCAAGACAGTGGTGTACATTTACTATTGAAAGCAGTCTTATATAGCCAAATCCCACCTTCCAAGTCACCCCCAAACACCTCTCACCCCTCTATCTCTTCGCACACCTCCCTCACCCTCCATTTAAACTCCCAACTAACTCTCCCAACTAATACTTACCCCAAGCCCTCACAACAGACCACTTCAACTCCCTCAACATCACTCCAAACCTCACCAAACTCTTTCAGTACTCTAATTGGCCACCACAAAGCACATTCATTCATTCCAATACTCTCCACACCCTCTCCCCCACCCCCCAACCCTCCCCCGTCCTCACCTCGTATCCAAACTCTATCTTCTTTCACACTCCCAGCGTGCATACAGTATCACCACCTGCCACGTATAATCTCAACATCCTACTGCCATGGAAGACAAGTTTGAAGCTGCGATCCAAAAGTGGACGGAAATCGACCTTTTGGGGCTGCAGAAACAGCTGGACAAGGAGGGCGAAACCATAGTCGAGGCTCAGACGGACTCTGTGGCGACCCGAAAAGAGCTCGCTTCAAAAACCAGAGACTTCAAGAAACTCGAGGATGGCGACAAACTGGAGGGAATCAAAACGCTGCTCAAGGCGTACCAGGGTGAGATTGACCGGCTGACTCAGCGAGCCCGCAACTCGGAAACGGCCTTTCTCAACGTCTACAAACTGCTGGCTGAGGCTCCTGATCCCAGACCGCTGTTGGAAGCCTCCAGTGACGCTGTGGGTGTCGCTAGCAGTCAGAGCCGTCTGCTGGCCGAAAACGCCAAGCTCAGCGAACAGGTGGCCCGCTACGCAGACTACGATACCCTGAAACAAAAGGTGCTGCGGCTGGAAATGTCCAACGCCGAAACCGTCGCTGCCAAGGTCAAGGCCAAACAGCAGGAGCTGGAGGCGGCGTTTGACGAGGAACGACGTGCGTGGAAGTCACGTGAGACCGAGCTGGCCGAGCAGGTCAACGAGTCACGTGAAATGGGCAAGGAGCTGCGTCGCAAGGTCGAGACGTACGAGGAGAAGCTGGGCGAGGAGGTCGAGGTGCCCAAGGGGGCTGCCACTGCTGCCATTTCGTCTGCGGAGATGGAAATCGTCACTTCTGACCTGGAGAAGGCCCAGCGGCGGCTTTTGGACCTGGAAGCTCGAAATCTCGATCTCAGAAAACAGATTGAGGAGAAACCCGAGGCTGTGGCTGACTCGTCGGCCCTGGAGGAGGAGAACAAGGGCCTTCTGGCGCGTCTGGAGGCTGCCAAGCAGCAGTTGCAGTCCGCTTCTGTTTCTGCTCAAGAGGAGGCTGAACAGCTGCGCAAGGTTGTTCAGAGACGCGAAGACGAGTCTGCAGCTCTCAAGGCGCGTCTGGCGGCCCAGACGGACTACGACGAGCTGAAACGCGAGCTTGAAGTGTTCAGATCGGTCGAGTTCTCCGAGGAGTCCGAGGACCGAGAGTCCCTGGAGCACATGTTGCTGCAGAAGAACAAGAAGCAGCAGAGTGACCTGACGGTGCTGCGGAACAAGACCAAGGAGTACGAGGCGACGATTGCCAAGCTGTCGAAGTCTCTGCAAGACGCCAAGGCTTCTTACGATAAAGCGTCGTCTCTGAATGCTCGTTTGGAGTCCGATCTTACTACCACATCTCTGGGTTCCGTGGCTGGATCCATTGCTCCTTCTCGAAGAACTACACGAGGAGGACCTGCCAGTGGCCGTCTTTCGCCCACTTCGTCGATCATTGGAGGGTACGATCGATCCATGCAGACAGGCGGAGGAGCAGGAGGCTCGGACCTGCTGCCCATCATCACCCAGCAGCGAGACCGATTCAAGGAGCGAATCGCGCAGCTGGAGGACGAGCTGCGCAAGAACTTTGCGCTTGTTTCTGAGCTGCGTCAGGAGGCCGCCGTTCTCAAGTCCGACAACCTCGAGCTCTACGAGAAGACGCGCTACATGGCCTCCCACGCTGCAAGCGGCACAAAGGCACCAACAGCCACGGCCACAGCGTCCAAGTATAGAGACGCGTACGAGGAGGGACTGACGCCGTTCCAGCAGTTCCGGGGACGCGAGACGGATAGAATGTACTCGCGACTCACGCCGATCGAGCGGGTCACGCTGGCGTTGGCCAAGGGCATTCTGCGCAACCGAATCACCCGAAACTGCTTTTCGGCGTACGTTCTGGCGCTGCATGTCGTCACAGTGATGCTTGTGGCGGCGTAAGAGAGTGGGTAGAGTAGGGAAAAGGAGCGCCAGGGGGCTGTATGTAGTATACGATAAACGAGACAATGTTAGTTGGGGAGTGTAGTTGTGATATTGAGGGAGTGGAAATGTTCTAGTAAGGTGATGGTGACTGGTCAGGTATACCTGCAAGTGGCTTCTTGTACTAATAATTGAACTGTGATTCCAAAATCAGTCGATATTGGTATCAATCTGACCACAGCTCGCTAGAGAACGTCATGGTATAACTCTTAGTAGACTGTGAGTATGGCGTTCTCAGCTGATTGCTGACTCCATCTCAGTCTGGATTTTAGGTGTGAATGAGGGTAGAAAATTGAAATAAAAAATGACAGGGATTTTGAGGCAAAGTCGTTGCCAGAGTTGCTATGCTGGCTATAACGCTGGGATGATTTTTTTTCAGCTCATTTTGCCGCTCTTTAGTGACGGTTTGTGTGTGTCTCATTTTTCAGATTACATAAGCCAGTATCAGCTGATGTCTTACGTAATCACAGCTCACGTGGTCTGAATAAGCTATATAGCTCAAAACTGTTGAGTAAATGAGGGATTTAGCACTGCTGTCCGTAGAGCTGATATTTTGATCTGAGAAGTGACTGAAGGGGAACTTCACGACATTGTTCTGATTTAGATGAAGTCTTTGTGTCAATCAAGTAACTAGTTGGTCTTGAAAGTCTCTTTTATTAATGCGTTCGTAGCTTCTGCGGTATTTGTTGAGTAACCTTAAATTAAGAGCCATAAAGTACGGACTTAAGCCATAAACTAGCGGACTTAAGGGGTGAAAAGCGGACTTAAGGCTTTGAAAGCGGACATAAGGCATGAACTAGCGGACTTAAAGAAGCGGGGTTAAGAAGTTATCTGACACAAAGACAAACAATGGAAGAAAATGGCGTTGGTTCAGGTTTATTATTTACTTCCAACGATTATGCAGACCATCGATGAGATAAGAACCTTGTTGGAAGTCAGTCAGATGAGTACACAAAGGTGCTGTTGTTTCCATAAGGTGAAGGTCAATGGTGTTGTCGTTGCTTAGCTACCACAAAAACTACTGTCATCAGAAGACTGAAAACACAGCACAGGAATCTAACATCCAAGACTCCCCCAGATCATATGGACAATAACTGGAAAGAGAACTCATGAAGAGAGACACTCTTGAAAAGGTATCTCAATCAAATCGTTTGACAACTAGAGAACTACAATATGGCACACTACAAGTACAGTATGTACAACTCGACTACTAAACAACTCGGGTGGGACTCTACGGTCCAGATTTATTAACCCAGAGGTTCAGATTTTCACCTACTCCTCGAAAACTAAATGAATAGATCAGGTTCGGTCAGTTACGTCCTCTTGTGAGGTTCAATGCCTACTCCTTATGACTTGCTCTGGCTCTTATAGCTCTTTGGACTTAGTGGCTTGAAACGGCTTTTGGCTCTTATTGCCTTGTAGGACTCACTGGATCTTGCTCGTAGAAGAAGATGAATGGTACTGACAGCCGGCTCATGGCTCTGCCCTGACCTGTAGCTCTGGCATTTCAGCTCTACTTTGGTGTACTTTTGAGATACCACGCGGCTCCAGATGAATTGGAAGTGAGTCTAAAACTACTTGAGCTTCAGGGATTGTCAGCGAATTGCTGTTACATCTTGTTATACAAATCGGAGAATTTCTGTCTTCAGCAAGCTGTGGTTTCAATCTATACTGAAGAACAGACTACTTCAGGCTGATTTGAAAGATGCGGACTGTTGGAAACACCCTCAATTCCTCCTATTGCCAAACAGCAATCACTCGCTTTGATTGACTTTGACAGCTTCACTTCTGAGTCTATCTACGGTTAAGTCAGAGAACATGTGAAGGAGTGCTGTAAGTTAACATGAGACGATTTTCCATGAGATTTACGCAGTGATACCACTGACACCGTGCAAGTCATTCATCGCTTCTAATTACCAGTCTCTTGACCTCTTGACGTCAGCTTCTAATCACTCATCTCATCACTCAGCCCTCATGCATATCATCAAGCAACCAGCCCTGATGTCACCTCACAGATGGACCTGAGCCAATATCGAGACAATTAACCCTCGACGATCTGGAAGATAGCCAACCGTTTTATAAAAAGCAGTTATGAGGTGGAGTAGTTGTGGTTAGCCAGGGTTGGTCAGGGCTAGTCAGGGTTAGTCAGGGTTAGTCAGGGCTAGTCAGGGTTAGTCAGGGCTAGTCAGGGCTAGTCAGGGCTAGCCATCGTGATTTTTCTGTTGTTTCAACCACCTGATCAGTACCGGTAGCATAAGCCCCCACCCCTTCCGTATCGCCTAAACGCACATACGACGCTCTCCACCTTTGCACCCTCTCTGCTTCTCTCGAAACTCTGCTCCGGACTGAGTTGGTCGATCGTTGGAGGAGTTCAGAAGAACAGACGAGAAATAGACGGTTGACGGTGTTGCGTTGTCAAACAAGAGGTCACGTGATACAAATTCCTAGCACTAATGCGTCTAGTCCACTACTCATCGCTCTTATCGTCTACTTACTTGTACTCACACTCCCTCATCGCCCCTGTCTCTGACTTTAACATCTTCGAGTGCATAATGTAACATTGGCCCTGAAGAACAACTTTAACGAAGATAACATGGTTGCCCTGATCCATATTGTCTCAGAAGAAGTGCCGTGTCGATTTCACTATATAAGCCGTTTTTCGTGCGAAGGACTCCTCCCCTGTACTCCTCTCCAACATGCTCTTCTCTAACCTCCTTCTAGCTACGGTTGCTGCTGCCGGCACCCTCGTCCAGGACGTGTACTACGACTTTTACCTGATGACGGTGATGCAGGTCGGCACTCCGCCCCAGAACGTGTCTGCCATCTGGGACACGGGCTCGCCGCTCATCTGGCTCAAGGGCGCCAACTCCACCGAGTGCGTCGAGACCCACAAGTGTCGGCCCGAGATGCTCTTCAACGTGTCTGAGTCGTCGTCGTGGCGGTACGAGAAGCCCGGCGCCAACTGGTGCGGTCATGGCAACTGGGGTCTGGAGACGGTCTCTCTTGCTGGCAACGCCCAGGAGGACATGCAGGTCTACGTCTCCAAGGACAAGATTTTTGGCGGGTGGCCTCAGGTGGCCGGCATCTTTGGCCAATCGTCGGACAAGGACTCCAACGCCAGTTATGTGCAGCGCCTGACTGCCAAGGGCGACATTTCGCGGTCGCTGGTCGGGTTCTCGATGAACGAGGTCATCGAGTACCCCACTCCCGGTCCCACTGGTCAGGTTGTCTACGGCGGCTACGATCGAGCCAAGGTGGATGGAAACATCACCACCATCTACCACGAGGCCTACGGAGGTATTAGCATCAAGCTCAAGGACCTCAAGGTTGAAGGCAAGTCCCTCAACGACTTCAAGCGACACATTGTGCTCGACACCGGAACCCCCCAGTTACACATGCCCTTCGAGGCCTTGCTCGAGCTGGCCAAGGCCCACGGAGGAGAGCAGCAGAACACGGGAACCATTGTGTTCAAGTGCAGCGACAAGCCCATGCTGTTGAACTTTGACTTTGGATACACCCAGATCGACATTGACATGAACAAGGGCAACCTGGTGACCAAGCGAGATGACAACTGGTGCGTGTGGAACCCTACTCACGTGCGTTTCATGAAGCCCAAGGACGACACCATTCTCATGGGCGTGCCTTTCATGTCGCACGCCATGGTCATCTACGACCACGACCACCAGCAGATCCACATCTCCAAGGTCAAGTACACCGACGAGACTGACATTGTCGAGATCACCGGAGACATTCCCGGAGCTCAGGAGTGGAAGCCTGACTGGTAAGCCTTGTGTATATATTTAGATTCGAAAAAATGAGTTAAGAGAAAAGATCTGTAGGAAAACAAAACCAAAACTGGTGGTCTTTGAATTTGAGACATTATATGTTCAAGTAATCTGTTACTTTAAAACCCGTTATTTCAGTCTCACCTGGTATCTCCATTATCTCTCCATTTTCTCTCATTACTTGATCCAAAACCTTAAAGCGAATTAGCTATGGGAAAATGGGAATTTATTCATGCAAAAGATAAATAAAAGTTTTCTGGTTATGGTCCCAATTTTCACTACGATACGAAGTACTAATAAGTTTGCTGGTTATGGTCTCAATTTTCACTATGATACGAAGTACTAATAAGTTGCCTGGTTATGGTCCCAAATTTACGATACGATTGTCCCAGAAAATATGACATTAACCAGCTTACGTAATAAGGCAAAGCTATAAAGACATTTCATACTCCACAAAACATAATGACAAGTGGAGCTGGAAAGTGTACAGAGCTGTTTAGATTTTCGAGCAGAGTCCGAGAACAATACAAAAATGGCATTCTTTCATACAAAAACTAATTACTGCTTCTTGTAATAAATTATGGAAAGAACTCTGAAATGCAGAATTTTGAAATGCAAGAGTTTAGGAAAAAGATCTGAAACTGTTGCAAGTATTCGTATCTTCATATCTAATAGAGAAGAATAAGACGGTGTAGAGATATATTACAGGTGTCATACAAGTTCTCGCTGGCAAAAAAATGTGCATCGTATCCATGCAGGCCAGCCATTTAGGTGCATGAAGTTGCATGTAAGAGAAATAAATGGAAAGGTGAAGAATGAGGTGGAATGTTGGAAAAGGCGGGAATGGTAGTATCAGTGGACAAGAAGGACATGCGAAAATTACATTGTTTTACCCTCAGAGTGATTTTTTCGTTGAGCAAAGTCGTAAATCTTCTTTGTCTTTTTCTCTAGTTTCGTCTAGCTTGCATATACGACACCTTATTTTGACACCCCTTTTTTCGTGTTCCATGGAGTCAGAAGGAAGCAAAAAGAATGATCTGGTATATTTGAGCCGCTCTGAATGGGTGAACAACAGTCCGATGTCTCGAAAACACTTCTGGTGGCAAATTAGAGTGTTATGAAAGCCTTTCAGTTCCAAACGTGACTAAGCAGTAATGCCCATTGAGGTCAGAGACAGAACATACTGGCAAAAATGTACATCCTCAATGAACAGAAAAAGAATTGCAGCACCTAGGATTCTCGTATGGTCTCCCACTACAATACTAACTAGGCTCTCTGGTGCTTGACTATGGCTGATCGGACGGGAAGCCGTATTTTCACCAGGATATGGCCGCAACTGGCAAAAAGAGGTGTTGGAGCGTTTTGACAAGATGAATGTGTCACGTGACCGCGGAAATGGTAGTAATTAAGTCTTTTGAAAAGACTTATTGGCTGTTTACACTCAAAAGTGACCATTTTCTGAATGTGTTTGGCTTAGTCATCCAGTGGTAGGATCCAGTGCAAAAGTGTTGGAAATGCAGGCAAAAAAAGACATGTTGTCATGTTCTCCGATACGGGGAATCGAACCCCGGTCTCCACGGTTCTCAACATGAGAGCGTGATGTGATAGCCCCTACACTATATCGGAATGATGGAGGTCGGGGTGTGTTTGGCGCATAGATGGAGGAAACAAGTTTTTTGAACCGGCGAAATTTGGGATTAAGCGAGGAGGTAAAAGTAAAATGAGCGTATTGGAGGTATTATTGGCGTGTGTTATTTCATTTGAACAGCTTTCTGGGTTAATAATGTGTCAATAGGTCACTTTATGGGGTCTATTCTACAATTGTGTTTACTTGAACATTTTTGGAAAGCTTACTTATTTTAGTGGGCGTCCTCTCAAAGTAAAGAGAATTAATACTTAAGCTATAGTTGAATGTTCAACTAGATGGATTGAGGAATTACTGTAATCAAGCCGAACAAACAGATATGGGTCAGTATGAAGATGAGACTTTTTTTAGCTCTTCAAAAGTAACTGCCCATTTCTTCACTTTCCATTGTCTCACTACTTTTCACCGTTAGTCGAGTTCAAGAAGCTCAAAGTTTAGGCTGACGAAAAATACGAGAGATGAGGTGAAAAATACAGGTGAAAAATGAACACCTCAGTCGTGACGCTTTCTCTGGCAAAAAAAAAGACGTTTCTGGACGAAAAAATATCGACAACTGCAGGATTCGAACCTGCGCGGGCGAAGCCCAACAGATAGTACGAGATGGATTCGAATCTGTCCCGTTAACCACTCCGGCAAGTTGCCCCGATCGGCGGCCACAAATTCCGCCAAGCTCTGGAAAATGCGCCTCTGAGCCCGCCAAAAATTTGAGCGGTAGGGGAATTGAACCCCTGGCACCTGCTAACGATTACAGATAATGGAAGGCAGATATGTTACCACTACACCAACCGCCCCGAAATTTATGCTACTGTCAGAACCGGGCGACTTAGTAATCAAATCGAAAACTTTCTTCTCACTTCCCCTGAGCACGACTATCTGCTCCCCCGCGAACCCGACACTGAGCCCGATGTGTAGGGTGTATATTGTTAGAGGCCCTTAAGTAGCTTAAATGTATGCCCTTAGAATTAAAAAAAAAAAATCACGTTAACAAGTCTTCAAGTAACCACGTTACATACATTCGATTATTCAGAACGGTACCTACTTAAGTATTTAGTCAATTGATTGTATGAGAAA
>BCLX01000005.1:721849-768744 GCA_001602355.1 Yarrowia sp. JCM 30695
AGACACTCCATATGCTCCGTTTGTGCCGTCTTCCTGTGGTGCGGCACCCGGCCCAGGCCAGATCGTTTGCCTATCGAGGTGCAGGTTGTGGTCTATGCCGCAACTACACTGAGAAGGACTAYCTTCATCGTCACATCTTTGTTGACTGCCCYGCYGTGAAATCCATGTGCTCTCTCGTCGATGTCCCCCCTCCTCGCRCCATGCAGGACTGGGTCATAACYGAGAGCAACCATGGRCTGATGCACCATATCAGAGAGCTGGCTCATGCCATCTGGCGCTTCGAGCGCGTGATGCGCACCAAGAACCTGGTGGGGACTGACCCCAGGGTTCAACGGGAGCACAAGCATCTCTTTGCGAGCGTGGTCGCTGCCTACCAGACGGATCTTGCGCGTCTGGAGCGCGAGCGTCCGGCTCAGGAGGAATAGGAGGCGGACACACTGCCGTGTCCCCTTCTTCCGGTTTTGGTTTTGGTTTTTCGGTTATGATTACGGTCCATGTTAATTAAATTATGTTAAAAAAAAAAAAAAAAAAAAAAAAAACGGAAAAAAAAAACGGAAAAAAAAAAAAAAAAAAATCCTCTTCCTTTTCTTACCTTTCTTTTCTTACCTTCTTCTTCTTTCGCTTCTCCCCGTGCTTTGGTACCCCTCCCATCGTCGGACCTCCGTCTGATGTTCACGGACTCTCGACCCCCCATGGGTCGCTGAGCCCCACCTCTGCTTCTTGCTCTCAGACACCCGTCTGTCAGCTCTCACTGGCCCCCGGACCCCCGTCTGTCGGACCCCTTTTCGGACCCCTTTCACTGCTTCTCAGGCATCCGTCTGCTGAACCCCTTGGACCCCCCCTTTCCTTCCTCTTCCCCACCCACACCCCATCCCCGTCTTTCTTCCCCCTGTTTCACCGTCTCGCAGACCCCGGTCTGCCGCTGACCTCGGCCCCCCGCCCTCTGGATTATGTAATATGTTATGTTTCACCCGCTGCCCCAGCCTCACGACAATTGAGCCCTCGCACACTGTCCCTGCGTCCTCCTACATCCTTCCTCGCCGTTATCAAGCATCTGAACACCCCCACACACACTACCCCGTCTTCACCATCTATATGATACACCCCCCCGGCTCCTGTCCACGAGTTTTACTCACTATGATTCCTTAACCATCGGATCACAGAGTTCCCTCTTCAGAGTCACTTTAGCATCGAGTTACCTCCCCCTGAGTCATGAGACAGCTGGTAAACCCGAGGTCCATCGTCTACCGGATTCTTGCGTAACAACCCACATCTCACACCTGACCCCAACTCACACGCTACCCGCTAACAGAACACTGACTACCAGTCCCACGTTTCCAGTTTCTTTGACTTTCAGACACACATCACACCGCCTGATCAGGTTCCCCACGTTATTTGCTTGTTTGACACTTGTTTACCATTATTTATCCGGCCATGAGGACAAGAGGATTTGAAGTCACCGACTTCCCCTGAGCACGACTATCTGCTCCCCCGCGAACCCGACAATGAGTCCGATGTGTAGGGTGTATATTGTTAGAGGCCCTTAAGTAGCTTAAATGTATGCCCTTAGAATTAAAAAAAAAATCCGTGGCTCTAGGTATATAGCTATAATGCATCTTTAGAATAAAAAAAATCCGTGGGTCAACCTCTGTCGACTCCGTTATCGTCTTTATCGTCGTGAAACTACTCGTAAGTAAGTTGTTTTATTAAATCATACATAAAATCCTTCATATACTACCACGTCTTCTCCCAACGTCACATCACGTGACCGACCTTGATCCCAAACCGCTTAGTAAGGCTTCCAGCCCTTACAGCTACTTTTTTCGGCTTGAGAATATAAAAGGCCGAAAAACGCGAAAAACGCCGCGAAAATTTTGTGAAAAAAGGGGTTATTGAGAAGAAAGTGACGTGACACACTATCTTGAGAGCTGTTATACGGTATACAATTTGATCTGAAATGAAACAGTTCATTTTCGCAAAGTTCTGAGTCGTTGAAAAAGAGGAGGATATATATGATCAGATCAGGGTGCATAATTTTTGAGGAATCACGCTAGTCACAATGACTTACTTGTAATAGAGACGTTGCTTGGCTGCAAAGTGAATCAAAATGGAATGAAAGATGTCCAAAATGTCTCATATACACGACAGGATGATTTCCAGGGCCTCTCCTAGTCATATTCCCTCTGTTCACTTTCCCATCATCTTCCAACTAGAGTTCAACTATTAGTTACAGTATGTTAGAGTGAGCTTAACTGAGTTGAACAGCACTTAAAACGCCAAAATTGAACCGAATTAACACAGAGACGACTTTGGTTTCTTTCCATTCGCCGTAATAGGTCGCCTCATATTCTAGTCACATGACCACCTCCTCTGTGTCTTCTCTTACACCTCTTCTTAACCTCCCCGATGATTGAACTCTAAATAAACGCGTGCATATGCACACCTCTATGAACCTCATGTCTCTATCTTCACCATCAAACATGTCAGTGAGAGACTCGTTACTGGGTCTCAAGGAGTCGATGGAGACGCCTCTGGCGCAGGATCCACGTGAGCGCGAGGATCAGTTACAAAAGGAGCTACGACAACTCCAGCAGCTCAATCTGGTGATTGAAAACACTCGCGAGGCAGTCCGAGCAGCTACTCAGCATGTGGAGACTGTTCAGGCCAATGTCAACTCGTCTCACCTGTTGGCAGACAAATGGAACACGATTATGGCACAGACTAGCCATACGTACTCGCTTTTGAACGATTCCACGTGGCATGGACGTATGGCTGAACAGGAGCTTCACGAACAGAGAATGAGAGAGCTGGAACTGCAACATCAGCGAGAAGAGGAGGAGAGATTGAGACGAGAGGCGCAGTTGGCAGAACAGGCGCAGATCCAGGCAAAACAGGAGGAGGAAAAACGAGAGAGGGAGGAGAGAATGAAGAGAAGATTGTATAGAGGAGGGTCGGTGAGAGGGGCAAGGAGAGGTGTTAGAAGGGGTGTATAAGAGAGATGAGTGGGCTGGGTTATTTATTTATTAATGTCATTTTAATCATGAAGGGAATGGGGTGTGGTGTAGTTGGTGAGCAAGGTGACTTGTAGTGTTTGTAAGATTTGTAATGAGAAGAAAAGACAAGCTTGAAAGCAGACAGTGTTTGCTAGACATGTAGCAGTGGTCTATGGTCATGATGATGATGATCAGAAGAAGGAACATACCATATCGCTGAATGTGCTGGCTTATCTCAGCATATCTGTTGAGTCGTTGTTTGACTTATAGTGGTTCAGATTGCAACTCAGGGAGGCTATATGAGTTTCTAGGGATATGTGGGAAGCCAGTTTGACTAGTCTTCAGAGTACAGCACTAGGGTGCTTGTATACTGTGGTACTTCAGTTAGCTCATTCACTATCCTGTCATAGGATTGGAGCGTGTTGAGTCTACATTAATACAGACAGTCTGTTTCATATTGAGGAGTTCTGTGTAGAAGTTCATATAACTGTACTTTTAGAGTCATGTGGTTAGCCTTAACCTGTACTGTGGGTAAGAGACACCCCTCAGATTACTCTATACGAATAGGAGGGAGAAAGTATGCCTAAATACAAGTCACCCCAAATAACGATCATGAAGAACTCATACCGGTAGTAACGTCGTCAAAGAAACTGCTCATCAAAGAGTTACAAGCTGTCAGGGCTAGTTCACGCTACCAAATGTGATGATTCCTCCATAATCTGTCTTCTTAATGATCCACGCTAAGAAGCATCCACCACACCTCTATAGCAAGCTATTCTTACCAAAGGACAAACACAGGAGACTACCGGTAAACCAACTACGGCCAGAAAATCAAAGTGCGTGTACTTCCTACAACCAACTGACATTTCATTAGACTGCAATGCCAATCACCATGAATCGACTTCCATGAATCTCTCCAGAGTGTCTCACTGGACTTCTTCTTGTGGACTCAGTAACGTTCCCCTTAGATACTAATAACCTCTCAGCTATCCCAACAGTTCTCACCTACTGCTCATCATCCACTATACAATACCTCCACTATATACCTTTTAGCTATTTTCGGAAGAGACCTCCGAGGAAGCCGCTCTTCTTGGTCTTCTGCTCCTCACCTGCCTTGGCATCCGCCTGCACCTCGGCAGGGTAGTCCACATAGTTGTAGGCAATGTCGAAGAAGACGGGCTTGACGAGCACGGGTTTCAGCCGCTGGTCAAACTCGACAATGTTGTGCGCCACGTCGGACGCCGACGCCATGGGATACGAGTCCATGTTGTCGGACACGGGGTGGTTGAGGGGCTTCTCCGTGAGTCTCTGGGCGATAGTTTCCAGGGCCTGAAGTCTAGCAGTATTGCCAACCAGCTGGGTGTTCTGAGGCACAGGGATTCCGGTCACAGCAGCATGATCAGCATCACCAACAGTTTGTTGCAGCTGCAAAGCCTTGTGTGTGAGAGCCAGGGCGTTCTTGTAGTCTCCGACGAGATCGTAGGAAGCGCCGATAGCAGCGAGTTTCTGGGCTCTATAGGCGGCCTTGGTGGCAGTCAGAGCAGCCACGAGCGCAGAGTCGTTGGAGACGCCGGCCAGGTTGAGAATCTCATCCACAGACTGCACAATGTTGCCCAGCAGACGCACCGAGTCCTTGAGCTGCAGCAGCCGGGTGTGGGTGGAGATTTTCAGCGCACTAGGAAGCTTCTCCTTGTTGGTCTTGGCGTGGTCCTTGCGGTCCACCGTCTTGAGCTGCGACACCTCGCTCAGCAGCAGCAGGTCTCGCTCGATTCGCTGCTGCAGCATGTGGAAGTTGATGAACGTGAGCACAATGTGCGCGTTCTGGGTGGTATCGTCGTGGGCGGCGATTCCCGCGAGCTCGAACCGCTCCAGCTCCTCCTTGACGAGATCGTTGGCCGACTGCCACAGCGACAGGAGAGTGTCGTAGTCGGCAATCGTCTTCTCGTCAGCCTTGGTCTGGGTAAGAGCATTACTCACGGTTCGAGCCACATCCGGGTCTGTGATTTTCGCCTGGTGGCCTCTCCACTCAATCTCGTCCAGTCCATGAGCCTCATCCACCTCCAGAGCATGGGGGTTGATCTTTTCGACGAGTTTGCCGAAATCGGAGTCGGCATCAACATAGCCCTTGGAAGCGTTTTCGACATCGAGTTTTCGCTCAGGAGACACCTTGAGCAGGGCCACACCGAGCGCGGGGTCGATCTGGGTCTGAATAACGTCCGCAAGCAGCTCAGCCTCCTCGGCGTCCTTGGCCAGAGTGATGAGCGCAGAAAGACCGACTCGTGCAGCCGAGTAGGGCTTCACCAGCTTCTGCCACTGCTTTTTGTGCGCATACAGGGCTCCCTCCAGCAGCTGGCGGTACGTGGCAACCTGCAGCTTGACCTCGTTGCTGGAATCTGAGCCGGAAACGGCTTCTTCGAGGGATACAGCGTACTGAACGGCCTTGGTCAGCTTGGAAGCCACACGCTTTCGTTTTCCGGCTGATCCGTTGGTCTCCAGCACAGAGGCGGTCTCCTGAGACACGGCCCAGGCCCGCTCAGCTTGCAGGAGCAGCAGCTGTGCAAATCGAGCGTCCTCAACAACATCGTCACACGACACCTCCTTGGGCTTGTACTCCTTTGTGTTCTTGGTCTGGACGCCCAGGCGACGCTTGAGGGTCGCCAGCCGCTTGGTGACGACGCCCCGGTACTCGATGCCGGCGGTTCGATGCGAAAGCACGGTCAACAGCGGGTTTTCCATGGTGTTGTGATGTAGTTTGGTGTGGAGAGTCTGCTTGGATTTGGTGATGTGGTAATTGAAAAACCTAAAGTCGGTCATGTGACTGGAAGAGGGGGGGACGGTTTGTAGCTGATGCAGAGGAGGTAGAGAAAAACGGAAAATTGGGGTGAGTTAGTGGTCACGTGACTGGTGAATTTTGAGATTTTGAGAGATTTTTCTTCATTGTTGCGTTTTATAGGGGCTCCTTATTAGCTGTCTACCTACTGTTATACACAGTTACGCGAGAACTGTGTTTGAGATGTGAGTGTTAAATGCGGTAGAAGGGAGTAAATTAGAGGGAACTTGTTTGAGTGATTGAAATTGACATTTTGGAGCTTTTTTTCGTCTTTTTCCGTCTCTTTTCTCATTTTATGGCGTTTTTGTGTACCAAAAACTGCCTTCTTCCCCAACTCCCTCAATATTCATGCTAGAGGAATAAGAATAATACCATTGTAACCGTCTCTCTTTTACCATTCGAATGGTACTAATATGATCTTAGTATATCTGACTTTCCCTGTTAAGATTGCGTCGTCCACAATACCCTCAAGTCATGTTTGTGCCATAACCTCAAATCCCTATAGCATACTCCATCCTCCCTCTTTCCATAAACCAGCTAGATACAAAACACTGCTCAACATGCCTGATTTGCCTGATCTCAACTCGCTCTCTCTATCCGTCGACGAAGAAATGCTGTCCAGCTTCTCCAGTCAACCCCAACCTCCTCTGACGGTGGACGACTGTCTCGTCTACCTCAAGATCCAGATCAACAGATTAGGAGCTTTGGCGCGGTACTACAACGTTCTCCATTTGCAGTACGACACCATGCCCGAGCCTGCTCGTACTGATCTGGCTACTATCGCTCGAAAAATCATCATTATTGGCCAGAGTCTGATTGATTCTCTCGGTCCTGACCATCCTCTGACTGAAGAGCTGGCAGACATGGTTCATGTTGTCGGTCAGCGAGTTATGTGCTTGACCAATGAGCCTGGGTCACTTCGGTGAGGATAGGTGAAGGTTAGAAAGGACACTGCAAGCCGGTGTATTGCTCAAGAGGTACACTGTGCAAGACTCAGAAAGTATATAGATATATAGACAATAAATTAACAGCTGTGTATTAGAAAATGGAAGAATAACACTTCTGGAGCTATCTACGAAAGCCAGTAATCACTGCTCGATAGGTCTTCTGTATCTATAGATGAGCTCAAAAGGACAGGCTAACACAAGGACCCACAAATAATTCATGAGGTATAGAGAAGGAGGTATGAGAACAATAAGTTAACAGACAACAGAATATAATCATTGATAGTAGCTAGACAAGAATGAATTGTTCAAACTAACAATTCTGTTTCAATGAGGTTCAATCAATCTCATCTAATGGTTGAACACAGATGACCTCTATACACACTCTTAGCCAAGCTATTGAGGTCAAAAATAAGGGAAGAGAGTCAAAAAGCAGCTCAAATAAAGCTACTGATTCCCCAAATATGTTATTTCTCATCAATTTCACCCAGTTCATCTATTCACAACACACCTCACCATCCACATTGATATTTCAAACTTTGATTCGGTTTGAGTTCCTCTTATCTGATGAGATGGGTTGATAAATGCAGTGGTAGAGGGGAGATATTTGATATTCAACTAGATACACAGTGTCTATGAATCTCCAATAATTTCTACTTTGATTTTCTTTCTTCTAGCTTCCTTCCCCATCGAGTTAACCACCTTCTCTAAAGTCTAGATCTAACCAACTGAATACAATGGAAACGGTCAGAAGAAGCAATTGTACATTGATAAAGGCATATCTACGACACAAGCTGTCGATTTTCCAGACATTCTGTACCCCAATTCTTCTGCTTAGTAATCGCTTCTCTATATATTCACAACCTACCCCACCATGAGGTTCCGATGACCGACCGAGAATATGCATCTTCAACTGGGGTGCATTGAAGGTGTGTTATGAAATACAAGGGAGCCTCACAGTATTCACTCACATGACTCAGTCTGAGTCTTGAGAGTACCAATACTGCCCAATCACGTGATCTACAGCGTCCAATAGCTTACTAAGCGCAATCAAAGCTACATTTTTCCAGTTTCTCTCTCCTCACAACTCTCAACCTCATCTCAAACCCTCGGCTATCTGTTTTGCTTCTTTTGTCACCTGCATGGAAAAAATAGAAAAAAATGAAAAAACGAGAAAAAAATAAAAATCACCAGAAATTAGAGAGTCGAATTCAACACAATCACCAACCACCTACACTAACAAACATGTATACACCAACCCCCCGTCTCGCTTACTAATCACCCTCTTTTCACCACGTGCTACTCAGTCTTTGGCTTACAAATCCTGTCGTCTAGGTTCGGTGTAGAACTCTATCTATTGGCTGGAACATTTAGTGACTAAGAGAAGAAGGGTTGTTGGAACGGGGCATGTTTGTATGGCACCAGCGTATAAAAACAGTACCATTGTACTCCCCCCGTCTATACCACCAAAACCCTACCCTTCACTCTCCCCTAACCCACATATTTCTCCCCCCTCGTGTTGCCGCCACCAGACCCAGTTCTACCCATGCCGTGATTTACACCTCCCAAAAATGACTTCCCCAGAAACCCATCACCAACTCCACCTCCACACCACACACGCAATGACCGTCCGACTTGCGTTTCGAAGCGTGGGCCGTGCTCTGGCCGCCCGGCACGTGACCCCCTCGCTGGCCCGAACCCTGGCCACTCACACGGCTCCTCCCACGACCGAGAACTTCACCGCCTCGGCTCCGGAGGGTTCTCTGGTGGCCAAGGCCGTTGAAGCGGTTCAGAACGCCCCCGCAGGAGATGAGCGACCCATCTACCTGGACATGCAGGCCACGACCCCCACGGACCCTCGAGTCCTCGACGTGATGCTCAACTACTACACAGACATGTACGGCAACCCCCACTCGCGAACCCACTCGTACGGATGGGAAACTGATACTGCGGTCGAGAAGGCCCGTGAGGAGATTGCTGCGCTGATTGGCGCAGACCCCAAGGAGATCATCTTCACCTCCGGAGCCACCGAGTCCAACAACATGGTCATCAAGGGCATTGCGCGGTTCTACAAGGGCCGAAAGCGACACATCATCACCACCCAGACCGAGCACAAGTGCATTCTGGACTCGTGCCGGTACCTGCAGGACGAGGGTTTTGAGGTGACTTATCTCCCCGTTCTCCCCTCCGGTCTCATTGACATGAAACAACTTGAAGCCGCCATCCGTCCCGACACTGCTCTTGTCTCGATCATGGCCGTCAACAACGAGATTGGCGTGATCCAGCCCATTGCCGAGATTGGCGCTCTCTGCCGATCCAAGAAGGTCTTTTTCCACACTGATGCTGCCCAGGCTGTCGGAAAAATCCCCATCGACGTCAACAAGGACAACATTGACGTCATGAGTATAAGTGGCCACAAGCTCTACGGCCCCATGGGTATTGGAGCTTGCTACGTGCGACGACGACCGCGAGTGCGTCTGGAGCCTATCATTACTGGTGGAGGCCAGGAGCGAGGTCTGCGATCCGGAACCCTGGCTGCTCCTCTGGTTGCTGGCTTTGGAGAGGCTGCCCGTCTGTGCCGACAGGAGATGGCCTATGATACTGCCCACATCAAAAAGCTGTCCGACAAGCTCAAGAACGGTCTGCTGTCCATGGAGCACACTTCTCTGAACGGAGACGCTGAGCACCACTACCCCGGCTGTGTCAACATCTCCTTTGCCTACGTCGAGGGTGAGTCTCTGCTCATGGCCCTCAAGGATATTGCTCTGTCGTCTGGATCCGCCTGCACCTCCGCTTCTCTCGAGCCCTCGTATGTTCTGCGAGCTCTGGGAGCCGATGATGCTCTTGCCCACTCGTCTATCCGATTCGGAATTGGCCGATTCACCACCGAGGCTGAGGTCGACTACGTGCTCAAGGCTGTCCAGGAGCGAGTCAACTTCCTGCGAGAGCTGTCTCCTCTCTGGGAGATGGTCCAGGAGGGTATTGATTTGGATTCCATTGAGTGGTCGCAGCACTAAGAGAAGTGAGAAGTTTGGGTGTCGGGAACCGCACCTAGACGAACAATAAACCAAAAACTGATGAGCCGTGGTGTATATACATGGCATGTGATGAATATAGTGAATGAGTGATATGAAAGGATGAGTGGGTGGAGGTGTGTAGGAAGTGGTGGGGGTGGTGAAGAGTGATGTCAGTATTGAATGGTTGTAATGTTGTTGACTAAGTACAGTAGTGATGTATCGTCATTTGAGATCTCTGTGGTGCTGTAATCAAGTGAAGTGAACACTTCGTGCGAAAATGACGGTTGGAAGGTCAGTAACGTCGGTGGTTAGGTACTTCTGGCTGAATGAACAGCTCTGCAGTTATCGTCGAGTGTATAAGCTGACATGGAGCAGTATTTTAGAAAGGTCCTGTTGTTGAGTGTGAGTGAGATGAATATGGTCTGTGTAATGACAAAATTCGAATAGATAGCTGAGATAGCTGCAAGAAAACAGACAGCAGGTGTTGAAGTATCGAAATGAACAGAGTGTGTGAGTGATTAGGTGGCTCATTTGCTTCATTCATTGTTCAGGTGCTGTATCATAGAGCTTGGTAGGATGAGTAGTTGAGTGGATGTTGATAAGGTAAAGTCGTCAGTATCTTAATAATCACGTAAACCAGTAATTAAGGCAGTCCGTAAATGCTGATCAGAGTACTCTGTGAACAAACTGGTGAAGCGCCTGTCCTTTTTAAGCACCGTAGTTGAAGGAGTTGGCGACTAGTGCTTAGAGTCAACAGGTGCAATAATCGTCATGGTGAAGTGAATAGTGAAGGAAAACAAGTCAAGAGTTGGAAAGCAAGTGCTCAGAACAGTAAACAAAAGCCCTTTTGTTTTTCCACCCTCAAAAGACTGTCTCAAATGCGTTACTTGTATTTCATGGTTGAGAGCTTTCTGCCAATCACATTGTGAGGATACAAGACGTCTACTTGTAAAGAATGCCCGTATTGTCAACCAAGGTCTTCGAACGCTCTCACAAGCACAAAGACTTCAACTACTTAGCACGATCACCCCATTTTAGCAGCCATCTTTTATCGGCCACGATAAGAGTATCAACACGTATCTGCTGCATCCCGTATCTTCGTACCTGCCGTATAGATCTAGTCTTTGTTTGATACGGCTCCGAGAAACAAAGACGTTAGTAATCAGCACCTTGAAGGTAACCCTTGTTGCTTTTCCAGGAGCAGCGATTAGCTGACATGGGTCTGAGGGTAGCTCAAGCACCGGCTAGAGTTTGAGCTCCAAACCGACCCGGTCTCGATACGGCTAGAGCCGGACATGCCTAAAGCAAACTAGTGCAAGTCTAACTGTTTTCTCCAGTCTCCACTTCTCACTTTGAGCTTGGCTGAGAGTTCAACTCTGAGTTTGGAGAGATGTGCAATTGTAACATCGCCGGTAGCGGTGAGCATCTTTGCGATAGGCGTGGAGGGTAAGAAAGGGTAGAGGAATGAGGTTTAGAAGTCTCCAGCTATGTAGAAGAGGTTTGTGAGGTTTTGTGTGGTGGAGTGTGAGGTATTGTGTTGTGGAGTTATGAGTATATACTGAAGTAACAATGCTACAACACAGTACAAGTAAAGTAGAAACAAGAACACTGCTAGAAGATACTTTTGTCCAGTTTGGTACTCACATATGTCCAGTAGCTCAAAAGGTGCGTTTCTCCTGCCTCTAGGGCAATACGGGTTCGTATGGATCTCAGTCACACGATCTATAAAAACCAAAGGTTAGTGTGCATTAGTTTGGATTAGAGGGGCGATGTAGACCCTCGAGAGCCCAAACGGGAAATGCAAGAACGAGCAGAGAGGAAGCTGTCAGATGAGAAGATGAGCAGATGAGCAGATGAACTCAAGAAGATGACATCTGTCTGACGATCAAAGCAGCAAACATCTCAACTGAAACTACATTTGCCAAACTCACCCCCACTAGCCTAATCCTTCCGGCTCGCTTACAAGCTCACAATGGTTTGTACCCAGATGATGTAAACGTGCACAAGTGTGTGGAAAAAATTCTGAGGTTCTTCCATTTGAGTTCCATACTCTGGGAAATGAAGAACTTTAGGCAGTGCATGCAGGGAGTTGATGTAGGCAACCAAACAATGCAAGTGAGGATGAGTATTTGAGAACCAAATGAGATTCGTCTGCTTTTCGCTTTCATTTTCCGCTTTTTTCACCCTTTTTCAAGACTTATGGACGGCTCTACAGGACTCTATTCTTGTACACTTTTTCACCCTCATCTCCTCACCTTCTAGCTTCCTGCTAGACTTGCCTGTTTAGTCCAGCTGCAAAACTCTGCACTGTCCCCTGCACCTCCATGTCCATGCAGTGGAAATGGCGGACGAGCGAGTATTTACAGTAATGCCATATCCTTGTCTGAGTTATAGCTGTGGGTTATGATATTTTTCTGTTATTTCTTTTGAGGTTTTGAATGCGACTTTTGTGTGCTGTTGGACTTACCTGGAAGGGGAAAATTCTTTCTCCCGTGTGCAACTTCCCGATAGCGTATACTCGATTGTTAGATGAAACGTTGATGGAGATGATAGTGTTTGGCTGATAGTGTTCGGTTTTTGATTGTGGATAGTGTTCGCTCGAGCAGCCAAAAGCAAAGCCATAGACACTCTATCTGCTGTAGACAATCAGGAAACAGACAATCGAAAAAGCAACTGCAACTCGGGTCCGACAGTACATGATCTGCTAGCTAGAGGGTGTAATACAAGTACGAACTACTCGTAGCTATGTGCTTGCACTAATGGCGATGTTCCTGCACGTGCTTGAAGACTTGTCTTCCCTGAGCTACCCTGAGCTATTATCTCATCGACACGAAAATGAGCGTCTGAATAGACTTGTAGGTTTTGTAGATGTTTGTCTGTCTTTCAGAAGAACTGGTTCGGTTTTTGCCCATATTTTGACGCCTGGATCTACATGAACCGCCCTTGATAGCCGTTGACTTGTTTGCCATGCTAAGCCTTCAACCGCCATACGGCACGATCTACAGTCTCGTACCGGCAAACCTAAGGGCCATTGTGTCCTGTGCTTCTGGAACACCTGTTAGGGTTGGGCTGGATTTCTTCGCAGAGAGTTCTGCAAGCCCTTGTTGCAAGAGGCTGGCGACAACGGCTGAGAGTCAGGTGCAGACTGGGTTACGGCTCGTGGAAGAGTACGGATCGGAGGTTGGAGTTAGATCCTGCTTCCGAGAGAAGATTGGGGGCGAAGAAACGAGGCAAACGACAGAAAGAGGGAAAAGAAGACACGTACGCCTGCTCAAAACAGACGTGGGTATGTCTTTGCTCCCCTTCTTGTTCAATACGTCACATGTATGGTTTGCCAGGTGCCAGGCTTGGCTGGATTAGGTTGAACAGTACAAGAAGGGGAATAGAAGGGGAAGTGGCAGAATGGGAAGTTTTTGGTGAGACTTTTGAAGCGTGGAGTCGTACAGTAGCGACTACTAGCGACTCTTGGCCGCGTTTGCTGTGCTGCTTGCCAATCAAAAGACCCCTTTGTGTCACCTGTCTATGACGTCGACATCGGAGAAGACCGACGGATGTTCCTGAACAAACAAATGTCAGCTGGGTTTGACAGGTCGGAGAAGTCGGAGGGAGGAGAAGTGAGCAAATATACGAGAAATGGTGGGAAATGGGTCTGAAAATTGAAAGGTGAGAAGAGTCCTACTTGTATAACACGTTTAATACAGGTATAAGAAAAGTACGAGTACAGTACTGAATAATCAACGAAAAGAACTCTCCTATGCTTGAGATCCCTATTGTCCATCGTCACACCTCCATCTCCTCACTTGGCAGAAATCTCAAGCAGAGTTGCATTAGCACAAGCTAGCGATATCTGAGCGCCGGTTTGATCTGATGCAGAGTGGAATGAGGCGATACAAGTATGTACGGATACACAGTAAAAGATTGTTGTTCAAGTGGTTGTGTTTGCAGTGATTTGAACGTGAAGTCTTGACTCTTTGTAGACAAACCGACTTGACTAATAACGACTAATAACAGACAGTCTGATTGACATGACTAAGAACCTGATACTCCTGTCAAATTCAGTTGTTGACAGAGTTATTGACAGACAGTTAGCACTGGAAGAACATCTATATTACTGACTGTCTTCGAAATTCCAGTGTATTACCACTTTTCGTTTGCATTCATAGTTTCATTCACATGTGGTTTGTTGTCAACCTTCGGCACTGTAACTCTTTTTTCGATTCTTAGCATACAAGCAGATTTGGGTGCGACCTTTGAAAATTTGAACGGGGCTATAGGGCCAAAGGCTAAAAGCGCACCACTTAGCGACACCTTCTTTTTTGGAGCCAAAGTTTACCACCACCGTGCATGAATAAATACATGCCAGTGAGACCTTACAAAAAGGTGACAAAAAGGTGACTACAGCTCTTCTCTTCTCGACATGAAGAAATCGAGAAACGGATGCTTGCGGTGCAAACAGCTCAAGCGCAAGTGTGACGAGGAAAAACCCGCGTGCGAACGCTGTGTCAAGGCCGGAGCAGCCTGCGAGTACAAAAAGGTGCTGACCTGGGGCAATGGAGTCGCGTCCAGGGGCATCCACAAGGGCGCCACGTTCATCAGCGACGTCGGGTCACGTGCCCACGTCGAGGCCGCCGTCAGAAACTTCAGAGTCGACATTGAGTCGTCTCCGTCGTCCATGAGCACGCCCAGCTCAGACGCAGGATCAGGTATCGGTATGGCCCAGGGTGGCCTGGAACTGCTGCCCGTGAGTTCGATTCCGGGCTTTGCAGACCAGATCAGCTCCATTCTAACCCACATGGAGCAACCTACTCACATGCCGGTCATCAACCCGGTGGACGAACAGGGAGGAAGAATACAGTCGTTGTCGGCAGACGCTTATCCTCCGGGATTTTTGTTGGATTTGGAAGACCAGCTGCCAAAGGAGGACTACATTCTGCTCAGAAAGTTCTTCTACGAAGACCACTGGCGGCTGGTGGCCCATAATCGTAACGACGGACCGCTCAAACGGTACATTGTGCCTCTGGTGAGCAAAAGCCCTGCACTAGCCGAGGTCATTATCGTGTTTGAGGCGCTATGCACAGGCCAGAGCTACGAGGCTTCTCTCAGACGCTTTGGAGGCGCCATCGAGCTGTTTCTCAAAGAACTGAGTCCTGAGAAACCGCCGGAAACGGCGTTTGCAGTCGGTGTCTTCATTTGTCTCTTTTCCCTCTCCGTGGGCTACAAGTGGACGTCCCACATCCAGCTGCTGTACTCGCTGGTCGAAGCTAAACCGTCCACGATTTTTTCCGGCGATTTTCACTCGGACATTATTGCGAATCTGGGCATTTTCGACCTCGACAACTTCATTGCAGGAAGGACATCGCCGAGACTCAACATCTGGCTCAAGTATTACATGGGCAGAAGTGGATTTGACCCGATTACAGGTCTCCCTTACTCCATGATCGACATGATTGCAAAGGCATCCGACGGACAGAACATTATGCATGAACTACTGACCTTCCGACGTCCCCTGCAGGAGGTTCGACCTGAACCACTTCCCACATCGACGCCAGGACCGGCTCACATAGTGTCGCTCGTCCAGATGCCCTTCTGCGAGGCCTCCATGCATGTTTGGGAGGCCTATCGACACGCCCTGATGCTCTACGTGTACATGTTCAATGGCGGGCATGTGGACAACCTGCCGGCCACGTGTGAAGACGCATATATGCATTCGGATGCTGTTTTCAACTGCTCGGGCGAACTGCCGCTGTTTCTGTGCATCTGGCCCCTATTCATGGTCGGCCTGATGACCGACAGTATCACCCTGCGACAACGGATTGCGCGCCAGTTTGAGCGTCTCATTTCGCCGCTCAACTACCTGCCGATCCGGATGGCCCATAAGCTGATGCTGGAGTTTTGGAAACGCAAGGAGACACAGCCAAACGTGAGCTACCACGATATTGCTAGAGAGTGGAACATGGAGGTGTGTTTGTTCTAAGGGGGGTTAGCATACCAAAGGTGTGGGTATGCCGTCAGGTCTGGGACATACGCTAGGTATGGTATTTATTCTGACTCGTCAGTCTTGTACAACAATGTACAGTATTTATTGAACTTTGAAATGGAATGGAAATTGTAGGACGAATGACGTAGACGACAGGAACGATGTAAACGCAATTTACTCTTGTCTCCTGTTCACACGAGTTGTTTCTTCCTTGTTGACACACGTGCAACAAGAAGAAGTGGACTGTTTGTACTGTTTGGACCCTTTGGTGGGTGAGCCACTAACGCAGCAGTGGTCCTAACTCGCTTCAGGGCCTAGACAAAGAGCCAGGAGTGCAGTAGCCCGTCTTTTAGTGTGGGGTGGTGGGCGAAGAGGTGGACGTGTTGCTGGTACGACGCTGCTCGAGATTGCCCACACGCTGGTAATTTCGTCGACGCTGCACAGAAGCTAGAGATTCCGAAACCGGCGAGTGTGTGCGGCTCTTGGTTCTGTGACACAAGTCTGGAAAGAAATTTCGACAAACTAATTTAGCGAGTTTAGCGAGGTTTGAACAATGGACTTGTCACAAAGAAGCGCTGGGACACAGGAGAAAGACGAGGTCAGCAGAGCTCGTCTCGTTTTTACTCCATAGCAGCGCGTTCTATGATTCTAGTACACACCTTGTGCAGTAGCTTAATCGCCTCCTCAAATCAAAGGGTATAGATACAACGTTGAGAGGTCGTATTTTTACTCACAAAGAGCGGTCTACATTCCTTCCATCGGCTACCGGCCTCCGATATTGTGCGCCCACCCCCAGATAACACAAAGTCCAAAGGGCTAGATCCACATGGCCTATCTGCCTGTAGTCTGCAAACTTGACAAGTTTGACAGCTCACTGGTGTTCTTTGTGTGATGGAATGTCAGAGAAGGTGGAATATCGTTCTTTCCCAATTTGTTACCTCGTTTACTTAGCTTTGTTGACTTCCTCACATACGTCATCCCAAGTAACATTACCAACCGTGGGTAAGGTAAGACACGGAGAGATAGCCAACAACTAGCGCCATTTAGGTCTCCGTTTACCGATCCGGAACTACAAGGTGATACGAGCCAGGCGAGCAGCATGTGCTAATGAGGTTGTAATGAGGACTGAGGTTGTGGCTAGTGTAGTGGCGGAGTGGAATATGGCAATGTTCCATCCTGAAGGCAACTGTTACCTGAAGGATAGAAGTCATTGTCACTTTTGTGTGTACAAGTGACAGCTATTTTGATCAGATAAGAGACTTCTATTAGTTGTCTTTCTTGAAAGACAGCTATAGGTTCGTTTGTCTTGTATTGAAAGATACGGCTATGGTCTTGTCTCAACACTTTGAATTGTCGCAACCAATTTTGAATGTGATGAGTTGAGAGCTGTGAGATGCTTTTTCGTAATAACGAGAGACTGGATGACATTTCTTTTCAAAATGGAGGTGATCACCATACTGCTTGTCCCCTGAATGTCACACCACAATCTCAAGTCCTTGTGGACAGAGCTCTCTTCCTGAAGAAATATCTGTACGTCACTGCGACATAAGGGTTGTTACAGCTTTCCCTTCTTTGTAGATCTAGTTGCCCCTTTCTGAATCACTGCTCCTGATGGTTCTATCCTATCATAAAAGATAACCATTGTAGCAAGGCTGCAATCACAACAGAACAGTCTATACACTTGTAATTGTTGACCCTGGAAGAGGTGGTCTATGCTCTTACTAATTCTATAGTCATTCCCAATGGCACTCTGCATTCAATGGTCAAAATAGTATCTCTATATATCAACTCTCCTCCTACTCCTTCTTGAAAGGAACAGCACCGGGGATATCACCCGTAATCGCAACCACCTCAGACTCATTGGTGAACTTCGCCTTTCCAAGCGTAATCTGCTTCCGCTCGTTATCGTAAATCACCAGAGCCTGAGAAATCAAAGCAGGACCTGTCAACATTGTCTTTCGATTAGGACCCTGAGGAGAGACACCTTCAAGACGACATCCTCCCTGAGGAGCAGGAAGAACATACGAAGACAGATCAACCTCAATCTCGGTTTCGCCCCAGGAGTACGTCAGTCCAGGTTTCGAACCACACTCAACTCTCCAGTACCCAGGAGCAATGTATTCTCCGTTTCCGCCGTACTTTTGGGAAATTCGTTCAAGAGTGGCATTGGGCAGGTGCAAGGAGATTCCGCCAGTGTCCAGAACTACCGTCAGGTCTCGATGAGTGTGTTCCTCGTCATCTCCTGTGATTTTGAGACCTCCCAGAGGAATACCATAGCCGTCTTTAGTGCCAGTATCAACGGTAGTCAACACACCCTCGTACTTGGCCTTGTCGTATCCTCCATAGTACACGTTCTGAACTGTGCCCTTGGACTCCTTTCCTCGCCAGAAAATTGGTTTTTCAGCGTTGAGCGAGTAAATGGGTCGAGAAATCTTGCCAGACTTAGCCAACGCTCCTACAAACGAGTTTTGAGGGTCAGCGTTGATAGCTTGTCCGAAAATACCCAGTCCTCCAGTCATAAGCGTCTTGGAGACGTAGAGATGGAAGTCTTCGATTTTCTGACCAGCATAAGCCACAGTATCGTGTCCCCACATACCTTTACCTCCCCATCCGTTTCCCTCCTTCTCGTACTTCCAGGTAGAAGAGCTGGAGGTGTTGAATTCGCCATGACATCCTCCCTGGACACACTGCGACGAGTTTGCGCCTGGGATCCACAGAAGGGACGAACCAGTGTCGAAAATGACGCTCAAGTTTTGCAGAGGAGTTCCAACCTGGATGACAGTCTCAAGGTAAGTTCCGTCGTACTTTTGGATATCGTGTTTGACGTCCTCGGGAAGTTGATCCGCGAAATGAGCAGCAATCTCTGCAGGAGCGTCAGCCACTTTGCGGGCCTCAAGGGGCAGGTGGACTACTCCAGCAGCTGCGATGGAGGCTATGAAGATGTTTGAGAAGATCATACTTGGAGGGATAATTGGAATTGAGAACTGTGGAGTCTTATATACGAGAAATGCGCCCTGAGCCGCTTGGTCAAATGTAACATTGGTATTATCAAAAGTGATCGACATAGATCTAGAGTTTCGAGGGTTGATGGTGATGTAGGGTGGAGAAGTGGGGGGAAGTGTGGGGGTAGCAATTGGTGTTGAGGTGGGTAAGTAGGGGAGAAAAAAATGCGTTTGGTGCAAAAGACAAGTCAATTGGTTGATTCTTTTCAACTTCTCTGACTCTGAAGACCATCCATTACCGTTTCATGGAAACGTGAACCCTGCACCTTCCATGGCCGATCTTGAGCTAATCTTATAGAAGAAAGGTCTCAAATTGACTGACAAAGTGTTCAATTCAGATCAGTACGGGGAAAAGAATATGTTGTTGAGCTCAGTCATTCTGTCAATCTTTTGCTTTTCACTTTCAACGTCTTTTTTCCTTCATAAAGATATACCTCTCACCATGGTCACTTCACACCCCCGAGAGTTAATAGATCTCGTCAGGGTGGGCCTATGTAATTATTGTCTTTGGAGATTGGCTTTTACCTGGCTTGAAAACGTGCCGCGTGGGTGTGAACGTGGTGTAAACGTGGGGGTAGGCACATGTTTGAGGTTAGAAGGTAACGGTAGCTGTGCGAAGGTAGCTGTTCAAGACTGACTGGAGGAGTTCAAGATGCTTCACTTATTATATCTTAGTAGGTTGCTGATTCAACTTCAATCGATACAATTGGTAGACTTGATCACTTCTGATGCACTGTAAGGGAATTATTCAACGATTTTACCTAATATTCACATTTATTCGAACAAAATACATACAAAAATATACAGTCCATTTCAATTGGTATTTTATCTCCATAACCTGAGGGTTCATAACATCAGCACCTAGGACATCTCCTGTGATCTCCACAATCTCACTCTCTTCAGTGTACTTTGCTTTGCCGAGAGCAATCTGTGTTCTCTCGTTGTCGAACGAGACAGTATCGTAACCCCACATTCCCTTACCTCTCCAATTAGCTTCTTCCGTTCTACATTACCAAGAGGAAGAATCCGAAACGTCGAAGGAGCCCTTGCAGTTGTTCTGAAGACACAGAGAGAAGTTAGCACCAGGCACATGCAGCTGTGGACAGAGATGCTAGTAGGAGGATAGAGAAGAGCATGGTTACTTGAACAGATACGTATGAGACCTGAAGGGCTTTTTGTATGGATATAAATTGTTCTGATGGCTATAGAGCCCTACGAACGATCTCAACAATGTAACATTGATCAGAAGGATGATCAAGATACACGTTTGGGCTATGGGTAGGTGGAGTTAGAATAGTTGGTGGTGTTACTAAGAGGTGATTCTTAGCTGACCTGATCACTTCAGAGAACAGCAAACCTCACTCCCTCACTATGCTCAATGACATAATTCTTCACCTCTTTTCTTTTGAACCCTGCAGTTGGATCTTCGAGTTTATCTTGAGGGAGTTGGGGATACACACCACTAACAGATAACAGAGAAGGAACCGAAGAATGGAGAGTTAAAATCATCATTTCTGTGCTATCTCTTACCATTGTTATCCACTTTTCACTCTTCATCCCCTTCAAAATCGCAGTACAATGTAACTCAGTCAGGGTCGTATCAACGGCGTAGAGTTAATTGAGGTGGGCGAAAGTGGTAACGAATAAAGAGCTCAGAGATGAACTACGATACGAGAACTGACCTCTTATCACCTCAAATTGGTCAATTGTACTGACTTAACTAATTTCCTCTCAACTTTTCTACCAGTCACTCACTATTTCCCACCCCACCTCATCTCCACCTTAGCAAACATGTCTAAAATCATAGATGCCATTTATGACAATCCTGACCGCCAGGCACATGAAATTGGTGCCTCAGAAGCAAGCGATCTTGAACTGATTGGAGAATGAATATTCAGCTGAAGACTGTAACTCAAATTATTGGGAGGCCAAGTATTTGAGTACTTATTGGCAGACTTATTGAGTCATATCTATAATGTCAACTTAGTGGTTAACCGTACGAACCACATCTACTTAAGTACTAACACAGAGCTGATAACTAGAAATACCTTTCATGAAAGAAAACAACAAATACCTGTATGTTAACAGCATAAAAATACTGCGATTGCTTGCGTGTATAACTCCCCTTGAACAAGATATAAGACATAGCGACTCTACACCCACTTTCTTTAAGAACTGCAGTGTCCTCAAGATCAATACTTCAGAGCACTTCTCAACATCCTATATTCTAACTAAAACAAGCAAAGTACTCACAAAGCAGTAACAGTTTTACGTCATCTGACTAAATGACCAAGTAAAGCTCCTCTACATAAGTACCGGTAGTCAAACTACAGGTACAGTCAGTTCCAACTACCACCACCTCATCCCAAAGCTCACCGTCGAAGCCATTGCCCTGGTTTACGTCCCTCCTACGTCCTACCCAGAAGAGCCACTGTGATACATCCTGCCTATCTCGAAATGAACCAATACGTCCTCCTCTTCGTCTCTCCTATCTCAAGAAGAGTCACTACAATCCCCCTGACTTCCTCCTCTTCCTTCCTACCCCTAGAAGAGTCGCCTCGCTTTTCTTCCTCTTCCTCCTTACCTCAAGAAGAGTCGCTACGCTCCTCTTCTCTCGTCATGTCATCATGTATTTTCTCCTATTCATATTTTGCATGCCTTCTTCCCTCTTCTCTTCTGTGCTTTATTTGGGTCCATCATGCAAGCGTGGTGGGCGCAGGAAACGTCTCACACCCCCCACTCCTATACCTCTCCCCTATGCGTCACTTTTTTCCTCCGCATTTGCCTTTGCCTCCGCCTCCTTGGTCTCCTTCTTCGGGGTCACCAGCATCTTGTACTCCTTCTTGGTCACAAACGAGTTTTTGAGCGCCTCGTTGTCCACGAACCAGCTGACCTTGCCGGCGCACGCCTCGTTGACCAGCGAACTGGGCAGACCCTTTTCCGGCCGCTCGAAAATCGTCTTGATGATAGGCGCCTTGGTGGCTCCCTCGACCACAAACGTGACGCGGTGTGCGTGTCGGATGACGGGCAGCGTCAGCGTGATTCGTCGGGGAGGAGGCTTGGGGGCATCCTCAATAGGCGCGACCCACGCCAGCGACTCTCGCAGCAGCGGATGGCTGGGGAACAGCGAGCAAATGTGGCCGTCGGGTGCGCATCCCAGCAGCAGCAGGTCGAACATGGGCAGCTTGACCGAATCCTTGGCGGCAAAGCCCTTGATGAGCACCTTTTCGTAGGCGTCAGCAGCCTCCTGGGCGTCGTCCAACAGGCTCTCGTCGACGTGGAACACTCTGGGCTTCGGCGTGCCCTCGGGGATCTTGTCGTAGATCTCGCGCTTGAACAGCCCGTAGTTGGACTGCTCGTCGTCAAAGGGCACGAGCCGCTCGTCGGCAAAATAAATATCCCACTGATCCCACCGCACGTCGTCTCTGGCCAGCAGCCCCTCGTTGAGCACGTGGATCAGCGAGCCGCCGGAAATGCCGATCCGGAAGCGCCGCGGAGGAGGCGCCGTGGGCGTCTGTGTGCCACTGGAGGCCCCTGAGGGAGTGGACCCGGCGTTGGAGGGCCGCTTGTCCACGGGCCGCTTGGCGTCCAGCACGTTGTTCTGCTGGGCCACCACGTGGTCTGCCAGCGCCTCGGCCACCCGGTGGCTCTCGGGCCATGCGTACACTGCAGGCACCTGTGTAGTCATCGTCGAATAGTAGTGGTGGTGTAGATGTGTGAGTGGAGTGCAAGGTGGTGATGTTTGTCTATCTTTGTGGTGCAGATAAGAAGTTTATTCGGGGAGGGAGGGAAACAGGAAGAGGAAGGGTTCTTATATTGGGACAAGTTACATTGGGAGTGTGGTGGTATGTGGTTATATAAGGAGGTGAAATCCTGTTTTCCTCTTTTTCTTTTACTCATCTCCTCTTCTTCTTATTAGTCACATCCCACTCTCTTCTCTACTCGCTTACTGTTCACTTCCCTTCTTCCCACTGTGGGGCTTTGTGGGGCACTAGACTTAGGTTTGGGAGATTACCCGTTTGACGATATCATGTGACCTGTGGCTCCGAAGCAATGGTGAGCGACAGGAGCGACTAACACTAGCGCCGGCCAATCTCCTCCATAAGATCTACAGCAGCCTCATCTCGGCCAATCAATCATTCCGTTTATTTCTCACTGAATATTTTAAGCTCCGGCAAGTTCCGAAATGCTTACATGCATGCCAAAGTAATTTTTTCGCTCGTGTGGTGTCCTCTACTCGGTAGGGTAACTGCGGACGCCGACGATGTAGAACATCAAAACTGACATGTAACAACATGTATGGCCCGGGACAAGATGCACATTGCGTTTGCCAGCGCAGATATCCAGCAGTAGCCTGGAACTAAACCGGCAATTTCCCCGATAGGGTTGATGACTCGAAGGTTAGGGTTGGGAAATTAACGGTGGCGTTTTTGGATTTGTGGTGGTTTTTATGTGTAAATAACAGAGAAAATAAGGATAAATTCAAGGAAAATGAGAAACAAATAGAGAAGGTGGATTTTGAGAGTTGATAAGCTGTTAGATATACTTGTTGACCCTCATCAACGACACTAGTGTTACTTTGGCCAAATATTATTCTTTTACACGCCAATACTCTTGTCTTCAATACGACGATGCATACAAGAGCATGCTGAGAGCCGTAATTATAACGGTGGCTATTGGCGGTAAAGGAGATGGTGATAGAGAGACAAAAGAAGGAGTGATGTGATTTTGAGCCGTGCAAGATGGTGTGGATGTCAAGGTACTGCAGGGCTCAAGAAGAGAGGTCAACGATATCTGGTATTGGTAAGGTACCGGTAGTAGGGATACCAATATCACTAAATTTGATATCTTTGCAGTGTATCAGTCAGATTTATGAAGTCTCTGGTCTTTCTCAGGTTCTTAAGACAATGTGTGGGCTTACTAATGCCTTCTTTGAACATGTTCATTGTGAGCTTCAATGACCATTGAAAGAAGCAAATGTCTTGAATATCAAGTGGAATCGACTTTTTGATGCTGATATTACACATTGGTAAGCTCTAGTAGACTCTTCTATATAAGATGGACTCAGTATGGTCGGTATATTCTAGTAAGCTAATAACATCTTGTAGATCTTCACCACACAAAGAGTGTAGGCAATGACTTTCTTATCATTCTAAGTAGCAGAATTTTGCACTGAACTGTTTACTCCTCTGTGGTCGTTAGTTAGTTCTTCATGCAAGTCTTATCTCATCCATCTAACTCACTTAAGTCTCACAGGCCCTACAATACCAAAGAGCATGGAAAAGAGTGTTTTCGTTTACTGAATAGAATCTGGCAGCCTCAAAAATGCTAATTTGTACTGTTCTTGTCTTACTTAGTCACTCGTTCTACCCCTCCTCACTCTTATCTCTCTCATCTAATCACCTTCCTAAAAGCTGTCACCATCAGCTCATACTAATGCAATAAGCTGGGATCCAGGAGTCTTTCAAAGCTTTTGGGACATATGTGGCACCAAAAATTAATCTTGTCAACTTCTCAGTTCTCTAGATACGCTCATTCTGCCTCACCCTACACATCTCTCCCATTCACCTCACTCAGTAAGGTGACATGTTGAGATGCTTTGAGTCCAAAGAAGCGTGAAAGAGTTTTATAGGTGCAGCTAGCTCCAAAAAGGTCATTTACAAACTTCTCTATCATCCATAGTGTTTGCTATCTCTTCACTATTTCTTATACGTCTACCACACTTAGTAAGCTGTCACCTCAAGAACTATACCGAAACTAGAGGGAATCTAGAGAGTCTGATAAGCTAGATCTAACGAAGTAGCTCAAAATAATCCATTGCCTAACTTTTCCGCCTTCCATAGTTGCATATGGTCGCTATTTACACTGTTATCTTATCCATCTACCACTTACTAAGCAGTCAAGTCTAAGAGCTGTATATAGTACTGAAAGAAGAAGGAAGCAATTGTCTTTGTACTCTGAACTGTCCAGCTTATCCATCACCTCACGCACTGGTTCCTAACTCCTCATTCTTCATCTCAATTCTCTCCTCCAGCTTATCTCACATCCAAGCCACTTAGTAAGATGACGTCATATCAATCAAACCCTACACTATACAATATCCAACCACCCTCATAAATCAGCTTACTAATCCACAATATCAACCGCCTCATCTCACCATCCCTATACCTTCCCAATTTGACCAAAAATCGTCCGCATCTGTCGTCTGTTTACAGTTCTTATCTGAGGCGGATATCGCGATAAGCCATATTGGGTAATTGGAGTGTGGACGGCGTAATATTGGACATGAGGGGAAGTGGATAATAACAAAAGAATAAGCGCGTCTTGGTGAACAAGACTGTGCAGTCTGATTTCGAAAATGTTGGCTTTTGACAAACTTGGTGGTATCACATGTGGCTGGATACTGATAGAGGTGAGAGATATACATGTAGCAAGTAAACACAAGCGATAGCAATAGAAATGGAACGGAATGCTGTATACTAACACCTTTACTACAGTCAGTCACTCTACGGTCTATAACTACATACTGCATTATCATCATCATATCTATTACTAATCTATAACCATACCAGTAATACTGGCTAGTAGACTACAAGTTTAGTGCAAGTAGCGGTGTGAACTCCAGAAAACACTGGTGTACATACGCATGGTAGGAATCAGGACTGCAGTTATTTTGTCCACCTCTTCGTCTAATAAATTAATGTACATGCTGGTGTTCAACCCTTGAACTTCTTCTGAACAGTCTTTTTAGTAGACTCCTTCTTGATGATTTCGGCCTCGGCGGCCTCCTGGGCCTCTCGCTCGGCCCGCTTTCGGGCAGCCTCGGCCTTCTTGGCCTCCGCCTGGGCCTTTTTCGAGTTGTCAGCGGCTCCCTGCTGCCACAGAGCGTCCTCGGCAGCAGCTGCGGCGTCTCGCTCCTTCTGGATCTCCTTGAACTCCTTGGCGCGTTTTCGGGCCTGGCCGGCCTCCTTTTTGGCCAGCGACTTGTCGGTGAATGTTTTTCCCATGGCTGTGTGAGAATGTGAGAATGTAGCAATCAGTGGTGCGGTAGGTAATAAAAAGATGTCTGTGGATTAGGGTTGGTCACGGTATCACTGAGAGGTATGCTTTGTGGTGGTTACTGTGTACTCCGTAGTTGGGACTATAGCGAGTGACTGATAGTAAAACTGTTGTGTAAGAGGAAGAAGAGGAAAGGGGAATACCTGACCTTATATAACCCAACGCAAGCATGACACAAAGACTGTCAGCATACACACTTTTCCTCTGCATCCTTCTCGTATCATCCATCAGCCATATATCATACTCACATGTCAGACGCGAACATTGACTTCCCACCAGAAAGATGGTGATAGAAGGTGAAAATGAAGGACAAAAAGTCTGCAAAAAAAGTCTAGAATGTTCTAGCATGTGAATTTCTCCAAAAATACTTGTAGATCTTGGTGATGAATAATTGAGTTCACTTGTGGGTCAGGTGATATTCTCATTTCTCTGATTTGTCAGCATACTCATCTCATTTAGCATGTCCACCTTCAATCTATGGACCTCATTATCTTGTATGATAACAAGCGAAATGACTAATCAAACGACCAGTCACATGCAAGGGACAGGAACACATAATTTCCGTATGTTATGGCAGAGAGAGGGTAATCAACGATATAACAGGTTTTCTACGTACTTTATGGACGTGCTGACTAATCACAAAATGAAGATGGCATAACTCAGCAGAAATACGAGGTAAAATGGCTGGATAAGAAGAGAGTGAGGTAGGTACGCTCCACTGTATCACACTGGGGATAATTCTGTCCCTGTTTCAGTGCTCTATTGTTTGGTATTAAAAAAAAGCCTTTTTCAGCCTTCCAATAAAAAAATGGGTAGTACCACTGGTCTCAGGAGCTCATCAGCTTCATTTTGATACCACGAAAGTTCTTCTTGGTTATTACAGTCAGAAATTAGTTCTTCACTCCTTCACCCATCCCACCTCTACTAATTAAGCTACCACATCCAGACAATGTCTCATATTCGGCGTTAGAGGGTCACGTGACTCGAAAATTTCACAGACGGTGAAAGGCGGTCAGATAGACGGGCAGACCGATTATTGGACTTATAGCTGTTACAGGTGAGCTTTCAGAGTCTTCATAGAGACCATCACTGTACAATCCACATATCAACGGCTTCAAGAAAACCCCAGTTTTGCACTTCACAATGGCAAAATCTCCGCCAACCACGGCTACGACCTTCAGTCTGACCTTTAACCATACAAGTACATTGTGGCTGTAGACATTTTCATAATCGTTTGAAGCCTTAGTTGTAGTTTCCCCTTGGACAATGACTGAAGGGAAAGCCTACAAGTACAAAGGACCTTTACTCGGCTACCCTGCCTCATCAAATAGCTCATCGCTATCAAGAGCCGTTTGTGCACTTCGGCTCTCTTCGCGTCACGACTCTGACACTAATGAGACAATAACTCAGAGCGAGAATACAGTCAAATGGTGCCTTGGTTGCACTTCTGACATTGTTCATTCCATGCACCGGAACAATCTATCCGAGTATTCGTACCTGAGAGCTGTTCAAAATGTCTCCTACGTCTTCGTCGTAACCGGGACAACTAATTGTCTCTTTCAACTTCTACTCCCCTAAACCACAAGAGCCCCCTGAGCCCCTTTGATCGTTGGAAACCGTATCTCTCAGGCTTCCATTGGCCAACCTTGACGTCAGAGACGTGAAACTCGGATCAAAGACGCTCGAGGAAGGCTATCACCGGTTTAATCCACAATACGAAAAGCCGAGCTTAGTTTATTTCCAACGTCGTTCCTGCAGCCAGACACTAGACTGAGGGCGGTACATGACACTAGAGGGGGAGAAATAATACCACAGGCATAGGGAGTTGAAATCTACAAATATCCACGTCTTTTCTAACTGCTGCCACTTTTCCAAATTATTTCACCCTCTCTACCTACCCCTTGATGGCCTCTTTTGGCGATATGCACTTTTCCGATTTCGAGAAACCTTGGTTGGGTTACTTGTGAGCCATATGTAACTAAATGGAAGCACGGAAATAGAACGCCCTTGGTCGAGTCTTAGACCGGTTTATACGAGGAGTTGCGATTGGCTGTCTGGTATGGTGGGTCACGTGACCTGACTCAATGTTTCGACACACGCAAATTACCCTACCCACCATATCTTACAGCCAGGTATACGGCTCCCATGGTTCCGAGCAAACTGAAGCGAGAAGTTTCACAACAAACAGAGGGAGGGGGGTGGAAAGGGTGTGGGAAATGAACAGATTTTGATGAGAAAAATGCAGAAAAATACCCTGAAAATTCTCTATTTAATGGTATTTTTCTTTTTATTTTCCCGAATTTCCCTGAATATTCACCCACCTCTCCTCTCAGGTAATGCCTCACCCAACCAAAAGTCGCCAATATCTGCACCTGGTCGGGCGACCCAAAGAGGGCTGTTGACAGAGGGTCCATTTCGGGATGTTGAACATTGCCCGATTTGGCTAGCTCAAATGTTATCTCGCTGTGTATGCGTTTGCGACACAGGTTAATCGTAGGGGTAGCTGGAGGATACAGAGGAGAGTAGACTTGCGCTGGGCTCAATTGGGGGCCGTGGAGTCGCTTGTTGGCCGATATTACACAAAACCAAACCTGTCAGCCGTCATCTGCACTCGTACATACAATCGAGGTTGGCACAGCTCCCGCTCCTTGTCGCCCATGTACGACTCCCAAATGTGTTTGTTTGGCATCCTTGGCCGTCTCTTGTCTGTAAGCGAGGTCGAGTTGCCAAGCATGTGGTCCTGATGAGGTACATACGGAAAAATACCAGCTGACGGAGGATTATATCAGCCATGTAGACCTGCCACTATCTACATACTGAACCCCATATCGCTCCTACGGATACCCCAACTCTTGTGTATTGGCTTCATTTGCATATTACCGTTTTGGACTGTGTGAGGTGATTAAAATTTTTCCCATACACATATCCGACAGGTGCATGATGTCACTTTTGCGGGAAAAGGGGTGGTTTGGACGATAGAGAGGCGATGGAGACACGGGGAGTTGGAAAATGGACGTTTTCGAGCCCGTAGAATCGATTGCACTAACTCCCGAGTCTCAATCTCGTCTCGTTCGTCCGCAATGAGCCCCTCTTCTCGTCCACGTCTACATGTGTGTTTTTCGTTTGCACGCACTCCGTTATCTTGTCCCAAGCTGCTAAAGTGCGGGAAATGGATCCGGCGGAAATAAGCCAAGAGCCCATGGCTGTCAGTTCGATGAGATGGGGCTAACTGTGACGTATAACGGCTGCGGATGTGAGGCGATTGAGACACTCGTATCTACGCTCTGCGACCTCAAACGCCTCTCAGGGGAGTATCCAAACATGAGCTCCGTCTGTAAACACACTAGTTACAGTTTGGGGTGATAGCTAAGTCCGTGTCTTGACAAACAAGGACTGGACGAGGCTACGGTGTAAAAGGCAAAACAGAGAGCCTAAAATAATTCCGGGAATCTCCAGAGGGCGGTTTGGGGGGGTAGAAAAAGGGGAAAAGGTGAATGAAGTAGTAAAATTGGTTCTTCAGACACAGAAGATGAGATATTTGAAGTTTTTTTGGCAATTCCCCATCCACTTCTCCTACAGTGGCCTCCCCAATACAGCTCTTGCTAAGGCAAACTTTGAGGTCTGCACGTTGAACAACCTTGTTGTTGGCCTGCACTCAAAGCGTGATTAAACCGGAAGTGTATATATACTGTGGTGGTCCCCAGTGTCGCTCCTCACTCTGTGAACACCCCTCCGTCGCCATGAAGTTCAGCATCATTGTCATCCTCGCTTGCATCTACCTTGTCCAGGCCGCCTCGCTCTTTGAGCGATACGTTGGCAACAAGGTCAACTACAAGTACTCCGCCAAGGTCGACCTGTTCGACATGTCCAAGGAGTGCAACGGTGCTCGAATCAAGTCCATCAACGTCAAGCCCAACAAGTACACCCAGTGCCACCACCTGACCCGAGTCAACTCCGCCTTCATTGCTCCCTCTTACGACTGCACCATCACCGTGTGGAAGGACCGAAAGTGCCGAGGCACCCCCGACTACAACGCCACCGTGAACCACGACGACAAGGTCTGTGCTGCTCACATCCCCGAGGGTAACTCCATGGTTATCTCTTGTGACGACAACTCCAACCCCGCTGTTGCCCAGTACCGAGCTGAGCACGGCAAGAAGAAGAAGGGCAAGAAGGAGAAGAAGAACTAGATTCGCCGCACTTAATACTCTTCTTTTTCCCTCTTCATTTCACTGAAAATACAAGATATTTAATAGACCTAATTAATACCCCGTCTACAGGACATGTATTTTCCACTGGTCATTCAGTAATTCATTCCATTATTTCCACGGCCTGTCTTTGTGCGTATTATTCTTTGTAGTCTGGTGTTCATCTCGCTTCAGCAACGCGATCATTTTCAATTAAGCCTTTGTCTGGCTGGCCAATCGCAGCCTCGCTTTCTCCTTTTGAGCGATTTACCACAAAACATGGTGTCCGTTTCGGGACGTCTTATGCCCCTTTTGGTTTGTTTACATGCAATTAAGGTTACGGTTTGGGATAGACTTTCGATCCAGATGAGCGAGAGGTATTTAATATAAGCGAAAAAGAAGTGGAAAATTAGAGGAAAATTGGAAGCAATTAATTTCTCGCTGAGACCACTCAATTGGCACAATTGCGGTGTCTGTATCTTGCTTAACTCCCTACTTACACGAAACACACCCGTTTCAGCTCAACCTAAACCTTTCCGAGGTAAAATATTGACGTCAATTGTGAAAGAGAGCACTAAGACAGCCTGGAGCTTTGAGAGCACCATACCAGCCAATGGTGCACAAGAAGACGTTTGCCTTGTATGTGTAGCAATCGACTTTCCACTTGTAGGGTAAGAGAAAATGTCAAATACTCGCTATGACCCTATCTTGATTGTTTTGAACTCTTGTAGGTTCCCAATTTGGTTGAGTTCATTGGCATACCTACAGAGCTCCCCTGGAACGTTACCATGGAGACTGGCGATCTCACAGTGTGTTTTAATAACTTGACACACATTCCACACTAACGAGAGTCTAAGGGTATGTACGGAGTGTATGGCACATGTGATGAAGCGATAACACAAGGAGCAGAAGGAACATCTGCTGGAATTCATCGCGGGTGCAGAAGAGCAGCGCCAAGCGGTCTTTGACGTCTGTCGGTCCTGCTGATATTATTTCCTTGTCTTCATGGAGGAGACATTTTTGTGCGTGTTAAATGCACTTCTCATATGACTGACGAAATGGACAGATGAACAAAATCAAGATTTTGATTTCCTTCGTTTTCACAGCTCCAGCGGCTCATCTGACACCGTTCATCCTCACTTTGCTTTTCGTCAGCCGTAATCCACCGTTATCCTTTATCTGGTATTTGAGAGTTACTTGTCTTGTAGCTGAGTGTCTTAGAGTGAATTGCTGTTGAACAAGTGAACAAAACTGTGAGTGGACATCACAAGTAGCAAAGAGCTGTTGTCTGATACCTGTAATTGCAAGTTTCTGCTTCTATGTCATTACAATTGTCTGACATACAGCCCTTTGCTAGTCTTGTTCTTATAGTGCCAGTTCAACCACAAAATCTTACTCAGCTAACTCAGCTAACCCACCAAACTCACATGTCCCAAACCATGACGTCACTGTGAGCGGAGGTTTAGACTGGGAGTCTTAGTAATGACCTATAGTCTAGAGAGATGGTGAGTCTTAACAGCAGATATATAAATGCTGCTATACCCAGACTAAAAAGACGTGGATATAGATGTCCATAACTACCACTGAAATGAACCTCGTAGTTGTTTCCTTAGTGAGTGCCATATCTTCTCCACTTTCTAATCCCTCCAGAATGAGATGCAAGAGACAAGGGGCAAAAACAAGAGCTTCTAGAGACACCCACGACTCCACTGATTTGAAAGATAAAATCAATGGTTATTTTTGTTCATTATTGCATCTTCTTAGTGACCGAAACATCTGACTAGTCATCAAGAACTCCCTACAGAATCAAGACCTTCCACCATCACTATGTAAACCAAAAATCCACTCAAATCTGCTCCAAATGCTGTCTCAAGTCCCACCAACCCCTCCTTAACACCCCAACCAACTCTCACCACCTACACAGTCAACTCCAGGTTACTGTCACTAATTACTTCAGCCGTGCCAAGTGGATGACATGATCGCTTCAAATCGAGATATAATGTGTCATCAGGTCAAAGAAGTACTAAATGATTGACAAATAGCTATACTGAAATCTGTAAAATGTCACAATTGCTCATATCTCACTTCTGAAGTCCTACATCATCTCTTGTTCAACTGCACAGTGCAGAGAGATAACAGAGGCGTTTAAAATCGTCAATATAAGCGATGAAAGCAAGTGAAAATCACAAAGCTACTAAAAAGAGCCCAAATAACAACACCCCACTGTCAAAACCCTTCCACCTCTCATTTTAAGCCCAAAAATCCATCCCCCCAGACGCTTACTAATCACACTTTCATGACACAAGCAGTAGCTCAATAGTGACCAATCCACCAGTCAAATTACTACAAGGAAATCATTAAACAGAAGAATCAGGCCTACAAAAAGCTGTCAGTTTCCATTTTCTACTTTTTCTCGTGACGTTATCCATTCCAAGCTGTCACTCCTTCCACCCTCACTTGGTTACCCCAGCAACCACGGTTAGGGTTTTGTTTCCCCTTTTGGACGCGTATTGCATATAGGTAAACACTGTTGACGCGTGTGAGATTGAATCTTCTAAAAAAGTCAAGACGTTCACCACCACACGAATTACACAACTCACACCCTCACACACACAAAATGGCACGACTAAGCAGTGCGCCTTCAAAGCGGTACTCTGCGTCACAGCGTTCGTCGATTTCTCGAGTGGAAATTGAGCAGCAGTACGAGGACGACAGTGAGGATGATTTGGTCAAGACGAGTGTGATGAGAAGGGCCAAGATGGGACGACCTAGAGCTCATAAGGTGGTTGAGAGTGAGAGTGAGGAGGAGGAGGAGGAAGATGAAGAGGAGGAAGAAGACACAAATGATACCCACATTGGAGATGTGTCTGTGGCTGGAGAGGATGAGGATGAGGAGGATGAGGATGAGGAGGATGAAGATGAGGAAGAGGAGGAGGAAGATGAGGAGGAAGTCGTTACTAAATCCTCTCGACGTCAGAAACAGGTCGTCGAAGAAGAGGACTACGATATGGAGGGAGATATGAGTGTTGATCATGATGATGATCACGAGGAGGAGGGTGACATGAGTGTTGTCATGGAGGATGAGGGTGATGTTTTGGGTGACGTGGCCAACGTGTCACATGCTTCAGTCAAGCGCAGCCCCCTAGCTACCCGCAAATCGTCCAACCAGGCTTCTCCCGACACCTCTGCTATTGTCAACAACCCTTCTCCCAGCCAGAAGGAGAATGTGATTGTCAAAAAGCGAGAGGGAACGCCTGACGTGGACACAAACACACCTCTTGACCCTACCACTCCAAACACACCTTCTCGAGCTCCTCCCTCCTCCCTGCCTGTGACGTCTCCTATGCAGCAGCAGGCCGCCAACATGACGATCGACGACGGAGCTCCCGATGGTCTGCCTCTTCCCCGCTCCTCGGAGGAACCCGACGATGTCAAAAAGGAGGAGGAGCAGCTGAGTCACGGGATTCACGCTCGGTCGCTGATGCAGCAGCGGGCCACGTCGATGCAGCAGCATGTTATCAAGACGCCTGATGAACCGACTCAGCGGTTGACCATCAGTAACCTGGTGCTGACAAATTTCAAGTCCTACGCAGGCCGACAGGAGGTCGGGCCTTTTCACAGTGTGAGTATAGAGGGGAAAAGGGGATTATTTGCGATCAGTTGGTGATCTGGGATGTGTGAGGTTACTTGAGGCAGGATCTATGGAGTGTCACGTTTGGTTGATATTCTATGGGTTCTGTTTGAGGTGACTTCTTAAGGTGTGGAATTAGAGGTTGGGAGTTGGTTGGGAATTCTTTGGGTGGATAAGGTGGCTCTTGGTTAAGGTGGCTGATTAAGGTGGCTCAAATATGGGAAGCTGTATTGACCACCTTAATTGGGAGCCTACAATCAAGAGACCCCAATGATGCACCTGATTCGACTCAGTGGTTCAAATCATTGATATCGGCTCTTCTGTTGGTCATTGGCATCAACTAAGTTCAGTAAATTACTTTGTGCTGCTCAATGTGCTTTTATCAAAAGACTCCAACCACTTGACTCAACCTCTACAACTGCCCTGAGCGGTTCGAGATCACGTCACGTAATCACATGACATGACACGTGACATATCGGTCACTGCTCACCGCTCCGCACTTTGTGCTCCGCGCTTCGTGCTTTATTCTTCGTTTACTAACCCAGTCTTTCTCCGCCGTCGTTGGCCCCAACGGATCCGGAAAGTCCAACGTCATCGACTCGCTTCTCTTCGTGTTCGGTTTCCGAGCATCGAAAATGCGACAGGGCAAGCTGTCTGCTCTGATCCACAACTCCGCCAACCACCCGAATCTCACCTTTTGCTCGGTGGAGGTGCATTTCCAGGACGTGATTGACGAGCTGGACGGAACCACCTCCGTGGTGCCTAATTCAACCCTCATTGTCGCTCGAAAGGCATACAGCAACAACACTTCTGTGTACACCATCAACGGCAAGAACTCGTCGTTCACCGAGGTGACGACTTTGCTCAAGGGCAGAGGAATCGATCTGGATCATAAGCGGTTCCTCATTCTCCAGGGTGAAGTCGAGAGTATTGCGCAGATGAAGGCCAAGGCTGAGGGCGATCACGATGACGGTCTGTTGGAGTACCTGGAGGATATCATTGGTACTTCTCAGTACAAGACTCCGATTGACGAGGCTCAGGTTCAGATTGACTCTTTGAACGAGGTCTGTCTGGAGAAGAAGGGTCGTATGGAGATTGTCGAGAAGGAGCTGAACGGTCTGTCTTCTGAGCGAGACGAGATTGTCGGTTACCTGCGTCTTCAGAACGAGCTGACTCACAAGCAGTCCCTCTACTTCCAGATTCACGCTCAAAAGTGTCAGAAGGTGATTTCCATGAGTGAGCAGGTGATGGCCGAGATCCAGACCCAGCTGGCTGCCGAGGAGGAGCGAAATGCCGCCAACAGAGTCGAAATCAAGACTCTAGAGGACGGCGTCAAGTCCGAGGAGTCTGTTCTCAAGGGTCTGAAGAAGACGCAGACGAAACTCGCTTCGATCCTTGCTTCCCACGAGAAGGAAAAGGTGCAGCTTGAGGAGCGAAAGAAGCACATGGAGGCCAAGGCCAAGAAGCTGGAGAAGACCATTGCTTCTGCGGAACTCTCGCTGTCTTCTTCCGAGTCCTGGATCGAGGAGTACGACAATGAGAACTCTGGCAACATTGAGCAGCTCAAGGCGTACGGAGAGGAGCTTGCTGAGGCTGAGGAGCTCATGATTGAGATCCAGCGGGATCTGGGAGACAAGACGCGTCCCTTTTCCGAGAAGATTGATCTCCTCAAGCAGAAGCTCGATCCCTGGAAGCAGAAGATTGTTGCCAAGGAGGGAGAGGTCAAGTCTGCCCTTAACAAGGTTGAGCTTGAAGAGGAGCGACTTTCGCGGGCCGAAAAGGCCGTCAAGGACTCCGAGGCGTCTATCCAGGGCATCAAGCTCGAGGGCCGAAGTCTGGAGAAGAAGGTGGCCCACTCCGAGAAGGAGAAGGAGCATGTTCAGAACCAGATTGAGCTTGGAGAGCAGGAGTGTGAGCATGCCAAGGGCAAGTTGGCCGACATGAAGCAGCGTCTGGACGATATGCGGGCCCAGTACAACGATGCCAAGGAGTCGCAGTCGTCTCTCCAGTCTCGAGGACGGGTTGTTGGAGCTCTGATGAAACTCAAGGACTCTGGCCGCCTTCCTGGCATCCATGGCCGTCTTGGAGATCTGGGAACCATCGACTCCAAGTACGACACTGCTGTTTCTGTGGCTTGTCCTAAACTGGACAATATCGTCGTCGACACCATTCAGACCGGTCAGGCGTGTGTCGAGTACCTGCGAAAGAACAACCTCGGTACCGGCGTGTTCCAGCTCATGGACAAGATTGGCAACCGACGTCCCAAGAACTTCAACACTCCTGAAGGCGTTCCTCGGCTAATTGATCTGGTCAAATGTGAGCCTCAGTTTATTCCCGTCTTCTACGCAGCCATGGGCGAGACTCTGGTGGCCAAGGATCTCGACCAGGCCAACAGAATCGCCTACTCTGGAGGACGGTACCGAGTCGTGACTCTGCAGGGCCAGCTGATTGCCCGAAGTGGAACCATGGCCGGTGGAGGTCACGTGAAGCGTGTGGGACTCATGGCCATCACTGGTTCCGAGCGAAGCACCGCCAAGGCGCTTTCTGGCGAGGAAATGCGGGCTCTGGAGACCGAGATGGAGTCCGAGGAGAAGCGGTATGGGGTTGCTAACACGACTTACCACCAGATGGTTGCATCTCTGCGGGACTTGAAGGAGCGTCTGCCTCAGGTCGAGGTGGAAATCTCCAAGGTTGGTCTTGAGATTGAAGCTCTTGCTCAAAACTACAAGTCTGCCGACCGACAGCACAAGGAGCTGATTGCTGAACTGGAGAGCGTTCAAAAGGGCTCTGTTCTCGAGGAGGCTCGCGAGCACGTTGCTTCTCTCGAAGCTGAAGTCGAGGAGCTCAAGTCTCAGTGCTCTTCCATCGACGAGGAGATTGCGTCTCTCGAGGAGAAGATTATGGAGACTGGAGGTCTCAAGCTGCGAATGCAAAAGTCCAAGGTCGACGGTCTGGTGCAGAAGATTGAGATTGTGCAGGGCAAGATGAAGACCGGCAACAAGGACCGGTCCAAGGCCCAGCACAATGTCACCAAGCAGCAGCGGGTGATTGCCGAATCCCAGAAGGAGCTGCAGTCGTTCCAGGAGGAGTGTGCTCCCTTCCAGTCCAAGTTTGACGCTCTGGAGCAAAAGGTGGCCGAGTGCGAGACCGAGTCCGAGGAAGCCACCAAGACCATGTACGAGCAGGAGGAGAAGGTGTCGCAGCTGCGCAACGAGCTGCAGGAGAAGCAGGCCGAGATTTCCGAGCTGCGAAAGGCCGAGGTCGAGCTCAAAAACTCGCTGCTGCAGCACAAGACCAAGGTCGAGGAGGAGGGTGTCAAGAAGGCGCAGTGGGTCAAGCGACTGCAGGGTCTGGCGATCCACAACATTGGCGAAATGTGTGGACAGCCCGATGAGCCTGAGGAGACGTCTTCTCCCCTGGTGGAGTACTCTGAGGACGAGCTTGAGGGCCACAGCGTGTCTGAACTCAAGGAGGAGATTGTGGAATTGGAGAACTCCGTGGAAGGCATCGATATCGACTTTGCTATTCTCGAGGAGTACGCTCGACGGGCACGTGACTACGAGACTCGAAAGTCTGCTCTGAACGAAGCCGTCGAGGAGCGAGAACAGTCGTCCAAGCGTCTCGAGGAGCTCAAGTCCAAGCGGCTGTCCGAGTTCATGTCTGGTTTCAACGCCATTTCCATGAAGCTCAAGGAGATGTACCAGATGATCACCATGGGCGGAAACGCCGAGCTGGAGCTTGTGGACTCGCTTGACCCCTTCTCTGAGGGTATTCTCTTCTCGGTCATGCCTCCCAAAAAGTCGTGGCGAAACATTTCCAACCTGTCTGGTGGAGAAAAGACGCTGTCGTCTCTGGCTCTTGTGTTTGCGCTCCATCACTACAAACCCACCCCTCTGTACGTGATGGACGAGATTGACGCTGCTCTGGATTTCCGAAACGTGTCCATTGTCGCCAACTACATCAAGGAGCGAACCAAGAACGCGCAGTTCATTGTCATTTCGCTGCGAAACAACATGTTTGAGCTCGCCCAGCGGCTCGTGGGCATCTTCAAGGTCAACAACATGACCAAGAGTGTGACCATCAAGAACGTGGAGGCCGTTGAAGCTGCTGCTGCTGCCGCTGCGGCTGCGAAGATCCCTCCCATGACGCCTGGTCCTCGAGTCCCCATGACTCCAGGGCTTCACAGAACGCCAGGAACGGTGCATCGAACTCCTGGACATATGAGAGTTCCCCCGCCAGCGTTTGGAGGAGCGGGAATGGGCGTGTCATCTACACCCAGAGTTCCCCAGACGCCCAGAGTGCCCAACAAGGCGACCCAGGCGGGTTTCGTGGAGGGTTAAGAGAGAGAGAAGTTGTGTATAAGTATTTATGATTAGTTAATGGATGTATATTAGTGTATAGAGAGTAGAGGTAGGGGTGAGGAAGTGTACAAGTGATTCAAACACTTTTGAAACATGACATTCATTCATTGCTATGCCTAACAAAGACACAGGGGCTTTGGGGGATGACTAATGTGCTAGAAGTAATCAGCCATGAGACTTCTTGGAAACATAGATGCTCCAACCTTTGTGACATGATCAAAGAGTCGAAACAAAGATCAGTATCGAAGAAGTGACAATTAGTCTGTTTTTTAATGTCAATGAGTGTAAGGGGCTGAAAACTGGAGTTTGCACCCCTTGGTCAGTGTTTCAGGACCATCAAAGGTGTGATGAGACCAACCACAGAGACAAGTCTCGTTCTATTGTACGTTTGGAGAACACAATGAACAAATATTGTTGAGTGGCGATACAATGTATCTGGTACAGTGCTTGTATCACAATGAGTACAATGAATTGTTACAGAAGATGCTGTGTCTATTTTGGGATCCTGATTAAAGAGGCCTGTGGCAGATGCTTCATAGGACCATGTTTCGATACTTGTACTTGCACAATAAGGTCACTCTTGAGAACTGAGGAATCAAAACTGTCACTAACTGTGTAGATTTTACACAGCAGTATTCAAAATCATCCGACAATCTGGACATCTCTTTATCGACCATGCGCTTGGCATAATACCGTCCCTTTGGAGATATTATAGACGAGCAAATGCCGAAAAAAGTGGGTACGGAGTACTATTTCTCGATGAACGGACCCACAATGACGTAACTTCCATTTACTGACTCAGACTTCTGTTCTCACTTCTTCTCTGTACCCCCACTTCCATAACACCGAGACTCGAACAAGCGATTTCGAGACCGTACAAACCGTATGGTACCTGCAACTTTTGAGACACCGGAGCATGACGTAGACAACGGTTTATTGTTATTACGATGCTTTGGGCTTTTCCCCGGAAAATTCCTACTCCAAACCAAAAGTCTCCGTTCTGCTCCTTCCCCCCCATCTCTGTTGAGTTCGTAAACGCTTCCTCTCCTTGTGTGCGTCCCGTTATCGTCCGTTCGTCCAGACATGCAGGGCTCGAGCACACAGACAGGGGTGGCACAGCCAATATGTGCATCTATCTCCTGTTCATCCGGATCGGGTGCTGAAACGGTCAAGATGAGTTAGTAAGCGAGAAGAGATGAATGTGAAGGTGTAGGCATGCAAGTATAGCCGAGACAGGTGTACAGCGATATCGCTGATCGGGGTAATTGTGTAATCTGAAAGATCTGCGAAATCACAGAAGAAAATCACAGAAGAAAAAGACCTAAACAATCTCTTCTAACCATTGAGCTGTTCTCTTAGAGCTGTATTCGATCTGTACTCTTGTTCGTTGAGTAATGGTACTCCTCAAGGACTACAAACGACGCTCAACATGTACTTGGCCAAATTGGAACATGTGGCAACACCCATCCACCTCTCTCATTCGCTACTGCTTATCATCTCCACATCTCCATCTCCACTTTTCCAGCGTTTAGGTGTATGTCGATCTGCCCTGTAGCCATGCATACCCCACAAACCACGGTGTGTGTGCGATCTTGGAGTTGGGGCTGTAGCAAACCGGATGTCAGAGAAATCTCGATTATTTATCTACTATGTCATTTTCCAATTTCCACATTTTTTGTCATTTTCTCATTTTCTGTCATTTTACCTTACTCCTAATTGGCGTGTTTTTAGAACGTCTTTCATACCTTCCCAGCCTACACTCCGCTGTTAGGGTACATCCGTCTACCGTGTCCGAAACCGTGCTCATGCGTCTTGTCTTCCTTCGTTTTTTCCACCTTTTCCACTTGTCAGTCGGACCGAACAACGGAAAACGGACTTAAAAGACGTCCCCCACGATAAGCGCTGCAGGTGGGGAAGATGAGACAAGTGGGTCAGTGAGAAGAAGATACAAGAAGATACATACAAATGATAAAGAAGAAGAGGTGAAAGAATACGACAATGTACGATAAATAACATGTATGATGAAAGAAGTGTACATACTGTCACAAGTCTTGGTATGTAGCTAGTCATATTATCCTTCTTGGCTGTATCTGCTGTCTTGGGGTAATACTTGCACCTCCACAATCGACCGATATACGAGCAAAAAATATCGCAGTTGCTTATTCCTAACGGTGAGAATTGGCCGTACCTTGGCTGTACAGAGCTGTATCGCGTGACTACAATAGCAAGCATCTAACAGAACTTGTATACAGAATAACGCCTTCCTTGGAACAACGCTGAGATAAAATTAGATGCGCAAGGAGATGCACTTCCGGAAGTATAGCAAGTGAATGCCGGTGAGTCAAATGCCGTGACGCGAGACGTGAGTATTTGCGTCATTGAAAAAGCCCTACTCGAAATGCTTTGCTGTTCTCGTTCTTCAGTCAATAGGTTCTCATTCTCCCCCATCTCATCACCTTAAACCCCTCGATGATCATCTACTTTATTTCTCTCGATATCTTATCCACCTTATTCGTCCACCTTATTCGACCTGTCCATGGGGGTCATAACTCTCTTGTACAACTGGTCCACTTTTGCTTTTCGCGTCTCTGATTTTTGCCCAAGACAGAATCCGCAAACAAGCCACAGCCACTAACAAAGCGTTCCACACCCTTTTACGTGCACCCTCCTGCACCACAAACGCATGCCGCTCTTCTGTACGGACAGTATTGGTCAGAAGTGTAGAAGCGCATGCACCAGTAGCACAAGTGGTGGCCATAGTAGTAGCAACTGATAGATCGTTTAGCAACACCCAAAAACCTCATTTTCCTCTCGCATTTCTATCATAACCGTTGCCTATGACATCCAATTAGCTCAGTCTAATACGCTCGGATCACCGGAGATTTTAAATTTGGAATCTGGGGAAGGCAAAGTTTGGAACTGATTTTGCAAAGCTGGAGAAACACAAAGGCGAGGGTCATATCCTTCTTTTCGTCTGCGACGCCCGATTCAGCACAGGTAGAGAACAGCAGCGTATCTGTACCGAAGAGCGGCGTTTGGCGGTAAAACTGAAGCGGCTTTTGACGAGAAGAATAAGATGAAGAATAAGATGTAAGAAAGGAGTGAAAAGGGATGACAACAATCTAACCAGATAGACGAACAGTACACTGGCAGCATTTCTTCTCACACCTAAATACCTACAAACCATACAGCCTTACGTCTCTACCTATTTAATTCAGTCTTACTCTGCCAGGCGAGTTACCCTGCCTAGGCAAAAGCTGCCGTTTCCACAAACAAGGTTTGCCACCTAGGGCAACTTTTGCAAATGAGAACCTGAGCCACGACGTCATAACCAACAAGAGCTCAGACAAAGACGTGCAAAGTAGTCTTGTGTGCAAGCGACGAAAAGCAGCGGTATTATTGGGCTTGCAAATAGGGGCGGGGTACTAGCCACAGCCACTAGCGAGACCTAACGAGGTTTTATTATGGGATGATAGAATGAGCACAAGTGTCGGTAGATGAGAAAATTATCGACGAAAATTAAGAAAACTGAAACTTGTCCAAAAAAAATCTCAATGGGTGAACACTTTAGACACGAGAGCTCCCTATAATACACTGGGTCTCAGTCGGTGTCTCAGGAGTCCGTTTTCCGATCCGAAGTAAGCAAAAGCCATGTGGCTGATGTGTAGATCCGTAAAGTGGGGCTGTGGCTGATTGTGGAGTACAATACCTCCGATCGCCGCTGGATACGTTTTGTTTTTTGTTTTTCCAACCTTCGTTCGTTTCCTTCCTCTTTTTCACTCGCGTGCTAATCTGTGCTCGAGTATCAGTCACAGCATTGTATGCCCGTTCTAGGGGAAAAGACGCTACTGCACGTCACGATGGCGGTTGATTGTGACTGGGTATTAGTAAGGCGGTAGTCATGACACTAGCTCGATATCTGTGTTTCAGCTAGTTGTTCGATTCTGACTGTTTTTTTGCACCTCCCCCTAGCCACATTTCTTGTTCTCGAGTCTTCTCTTTTTTCAGCCACTGGCATTGTGTGGTGCGGCTAATTAGCTATGCCCACCTGTCACTGCCCTAACCCCCATGTGCCCCACAGATTGACATTGCATGGTCCAGACAAAGAGATAAAGAAAAGAGGGTTTGTTGACCCCAGGAAAAAGCGGGTGCCCAAAAGCTAGTTTGCACTCTTGTGTCATTCATTTAAATACGTCCAAGTCCAAGGAGACATCATCATACTAACGATTGGCGAAGGACTGAACGACGAGACACAGACATAGCAGAGAAACAAACACAGACGATACTCACACAAACAGACACACTCAGACATACGCTCAGACACAGACACACCACACAACACTTACTCAACTCACACGACACGACTAACAACTCAACAAAATGCCAGACGGAGCTCAAGCTTGGTGAGTACGAGAAATGAGTGCGAGAAGAAGTGGAAATGATACCAGGTGGAGGGGGATAGATGGGGGTGCAAAAACTGCGATTCTATTGCACAAACCACTTCCTTTGAAAGCTCCTCCCTATTCTGGTTATGAGTGACATGCAGGGTGTCAGGTCATGGGGTATTTTGGGAACTTAGTTGGGAGAAGGCGGAATTTAGGAGGCTAAGTGCTCCCGAGTGCTCCAACTCCCAACGTGTCCTCAAGACTTGATACTGATGCTGACTCATCCTATTTGTTGGCTTACAATAGGTCTCCCTACCAACATGTCCACTCACGACCTACGGCCGCTCACTTCCGTGCTAACTCAGGAAAATAATCAAAACCCCCGGATCCCACACAGACCGAATCGCGCAAGCCTGCGATCGGTGCCGGTCCAAGAAAATCAAATGCGACGGCAAACGACCCCATTGCTCGCACTGTGTCAGTGTTGGCTTTGAGTGCAAAACCTCAGACAAACTGACACGTAGAGCCTTCCCCCGAGGCTACACAGAGGCCCTGGAGGACCGGATCCGGCAGCTGGAGGCGGAAAACAACAAGCTGCTGGGCATTCTCGACCTCAAGGACGAGCAGATGGAGATGATCAACCGGGTCTCCAGCGTGATGGACAGAAAGGAGGACAACAAGAGCAGTGCAAAGGCGTCACCAAAGACAACCCCTCCGGTTGACACAAAACCCGCCAAGCCTGTGGCTTCACCGGTGTCGCCTGTTTCTCCCACTTCTGCTCCTGCTGACGACTCAGAGCCCTACACTGTTCGTCAGGCCAAGGTCATCTCTTCGGATGGCTCGTTCAGAGGCGCTTCTGCCGGAGGAGCCTTCCTGAAGGTGCTGAGCGACAGATTCCGGCCCAAGAACCCCAAGGTCGTGCCTCTCATCCAGCAGCTCTTCACCAATCTGTCGCGGTCCTCGGACTACGACAGGTACACGGACGCGACTGCTCCCACCAAGCGAATCGCGTTTGTCGAGGCGCAATCCACTCTCTCGTTCCTCAACCAGCTGTACATTCCTCCAATGGTCATCACGGACCGGCTCGTCAGCACGTATTTCTCCGAGTGGCACGCCATGTTCCCCGTGCTGGACCACTGCCAGTTTCTGGCCGACTACCGGCTGTTCAACGAGCTGATGGCTGCTTCGTCGATGGACAAAAACTCGCCTGCTGCGTTCCGAAAGCACGAGCAGAACTACGCGGCGAAAATGTCGGTCGACATCAAGTACTTTGCCACGACGCTGCTGCTGGTGTGTTCTTTGGCGGCCCACTTTATTGCTCCTCAGATTGCTGACGTGGTGTCGATTCCCGAGCTCGAGCGAAACTGGCGGTCTCTGCTCGAAATGCCCCATGTGATTCTTCCCCTGGCCTCTACCACTGCGTCCACGCGTCTTTTGGCAGCCTACAACCTGGCTCTTACCTACTCGCTTCACGTGAACGCCATTGACGATATCTGGAAGTACCGGTCTTTGGTGTCTGCCACGTGTCTCAGAATGGGTCTCAACAGATGCCAGGATGGACTTCGGTACGAGAACGGCACTGCGCTGACTCCCTACGACCAGGAGATTCGTCAGCGACTCTTCTGGGTGTCCTACATTCAGGACACGTTTGTGGCGTCTTTCATGGGCACCAACCAGAGCTTCATTCTGGACGAGGTCAAGTGTGGTCTTCCCTCAGTGGACGACGAGGGTCTTCAGCACCTGAGAGATACCGACTCTTCGACAACCGATAGCCAGAACGCTCCCCACTGCTTCAGAGCCATGATTTCCTTTTCTCAGGTTCTTTCAGAAGTCATTTCCGCGCTCTACACGCTGTCCAAGACCTCGCAGTCCACCAAGGTGATCATTGAGCTGGAAAACAAGCTGCAAAAGTGGCATCGGGAGCTCCCCAGCGATCTCAAGTTTGAGTTTGCAAACGGAATGCCCGTGCCCACTTGTGGAGGTGTGCATCAGAAATCTCCCCTGCTGTACCTCATGTACAACTATGCCAAGATTCTGATCCATCTCCCTGCTCTCTGTGGCGAGTCGCGCAACAGTACCACTCAAAATGCGGCTTCCATTGCCGTCATCCAGTCTGCTAAGAGCTACGTGCAGGTGAGCAACTACCTGCGGGTCAGAAACGTGCTCCCCACGCTGTGTCTCAACCCCTCGGGTGTGTCTGCGCAGCTCATGCTCGTCATTCTGTACGGGTCTGTGGACTACTCCAAGGGCGGCAGTCTGCTTCAGGAGGTGCGACAGATGGTGCCTCAGTGCATTGAGGGTCTAAACTCGGACATGAAGCTCCAGATCCCGGGTAGCATCAACCTGGACAGCTACGATCTGCTGGAGGAGATTTCCACCATCATTCTGGCCTTCCCTGCTCGAAAGAAGTCCACCAATGAGGTCAAGAGACGGGGAAGCAGGGTCGTTGAGCAGCCCGAAAAGGCTCAGCCTGCTGCTGTTTCTGCCCCTCCAGCTGCTCCTCTGCCTATTCCTGTCAAGGAGGAGATCATGTTCAAGGAGGAGGGACTGTTCAACGATATTCACGTCAAGATTGAGAACTCGCCTCCTGAGCCCCACGACTCCCTCGAGCACTTCCTTGGCACTAACGCAATGGTCACTCCCGCTCACACAGCGTCTGCTCCTTCGTCTACTAACGGCGAGGACGATTTCAAGGGCACCACTACTTTTTCGCAGGCCAGCTCTGCGTGTGGACAGCTTGAACAGACGCGGGAGTCCCGGGACGTGATCGACGACTCGTTCAAGACGCTGATGATGCCCAGTGTGGCGACAGGAGGAGCTGCCCACTGCAACATGCGGTCCCTGAGTGTGGGCAACCACTCTATGGCAGTGGACTACACTCATCAGCACAATGGACACCAGCAGCAGCACCAGCAGCATCATCACAACAGTATCCCGGCTGATCTGTTTGCTCCTCTGCATCCCCAGCAACTGACAGCCACCGGGTTCACGGACATTGATAAGGTGCGGCCTGCAGGTGGCGATAACTTTGACTGGGGAGTGAACGGTATTCTGGACTGGGATTGGAAGTAACAGGGCGGTGTACATAGGTGCATGTTTATTTATATTAGCTAATTTTATTGTTTGATTATAGATGTTGTGAGTGATGGTGAAGGTAGAGCCCTTTAGTAAGTACCAAGTGATAACTATCGAGGGTGACTTTTCACACCCGATTCTGGACAACTGACCATGGGGTTACCCGGAAGTTGGGACATCAAGACAGGGTCGATTTTTATTTACTTGAGGGTTGAAGTAATCTCAACATTGAAAAATAAGAGAAAATAAAATAAAATACCTGATAAATCGAAGCACGTCATAACCTGTATCATCAGGTTATGAGTATCAAAAAATGACGTAAGTCAAATATTGATTCCAATCGATTTACTGGATCACTGAGAAAGGGTTTATGGAGTCTCCTACCAGTAACTGGCGGGGTGACTCCCTATTGGCACAATTCTTGAAACAACTCTCAATTAAATGAAGAGAATCGGATAAATCGACACCTTTACTTGTAGAAAACATACACCATTGGGATTGCGATACAGCTGGTGTGGCGTTGTTTTGAAAGGCATTTTCGTGGTTTTGCCACAGTTTTTGTGCTGAAACGTTGTTCAAATCGCCATAATTCTACCTTATACCCATGGAATTTATCTTGCATAATCGTGCATAATCAGATCAGTGTCCAAAATATAGAAATCCAGATTTACTGATAATGGAAAGAGAACCAGACCTTGAAACTGATAAGATATAAATATCCGCGTTGCATCTATATGATGATTATTTTTGTATAATTTTAGCACCATTACTACCTATCCTTCAGCCGATTTTGACGATTTCATACAGTGATGCAACTAAAATAGGTATAAAACGGGTGAAAAGTGTCCGATACACATGAAAATACTATTGATCAGCTCCTGACATACTCAAAAGAGCGATGCAATAGATCCTGTACATTAATGGTGTTTAGATCAGCATCAAAAGCTGTTTTTTTAACAAAAATGTGTTCAAAATGTTGTTCTTCAAAGTTAAATGTTTTAGAGAGTATTTTATTACATAATTTTGATATCATGAGAAAGCTAGAAGTCTATAGTACATTAAAATGCTCACTATATCCTTCAAAATCTATAATATATTGACAGGAATCATGATGTTTGAAGGACGATTTTTGGCCATATTCGTTTTCAACTAAATCTAAGTAACTGGAAACTCCCAATTTTTCAAACTCCCAACGTCCGGGTAACCCCATGGTCAGTTGTCCAGAATCGGGTGTGAAAAGTCACCCTCATATGGCAGTTGTAGGACGGTATTGGAGGTTGTAGAGTGCATCTACGGTAGTGTGGTAGCTTCGCATGAGCTTTTGAGCACTTTCGAAAATTTGCTTACGTAATCTGCTTATGTAATGATTACGTAAGCATGATGGGGGAGGTGGGAAATGTATTTTCGAGTACGGGAAATATTTTATCGCAGTGG